>JAOYMZ010000708.1:0-25483 GCA_025802335.1 Pinguicula primuliflora | reverse complement strand
TGGAATTAATCAAGGACTACGATGTGGATATTCAGTACCACCCTGGGAGAGCTAATCGAGTTGCTGATGCACTCAGTTGGAAGGGGAATGCAGAAATGTCGTCCAGGCTGGCTCGAGAGCTCGAAAGCTTGGAACTTGAAGTGGTTGACTCGACCACGGCCCAGCTGGCCACCTTATGCGCTAAACCAAGTCTTGTGGGCCGAATCAGGGAGTCTCAACAGCGAGATGCAACAATTCAGAGGGCATTGAAGGCCACTAATGAATCTAAGGTCGAGCATCAAGTCACGGCTGATGGACGAGTGTGGAAATATAGAAGGATATGGATTCCGGACGATTCGGGATTAAAGGAAGACATTCTAAATGAGGCCCATCGATCTCGTACTAGCATCTACCCAGGGATCACGAAGACGTATCACGATTTAAGGAAAACATATTGGTGGCCCAACCTAAGGCATGAGGTGGCAGGTTATGTAGCGAAGTGCCTGACGTGTCAGTTAGTAAAGTCCGAGCATCAAAGACCTGGGGGAGAACTACAACCTCTGGAGATACTTGTGTGGAAAATGGACTTCGTGATAGGCCTACCCATAGTGGAAAACAAGGATGCCATATGGGTGATAGTGGATCGGCTAACAAAGAGTGCGCACTTCATACCGATTAAGTTCAAAAGTAGCCAGGAGCGGCGAGCGAAGGAATATATACATCACATTGTAAGGTTGCACGGAGTACCCTTGAGCATCGTATCCGATCAAGACCCCCGATTTGTCTCTCAATATTGGCAGAGTCTACAGGAAGACTAGGCACCGAACTACACTTAAGCACGGCGTATCATCCTCAGACGGACGGGCAGTCAGAACGGACCATTCAGACCTTGGAGGACATGTTGCGAGCTTGCGTGATTGATTTTAAGGAAAAGTGGGCGGACCACCTACCTCTAGTAGAGTTTGCCTACAATAATAGCTATCACAGTAGCAACAAAATGGCGCCCTACAAAGCACTCTATGGACGTCGGTGTCGATCCCCCTTGTACTGGGACGAAGTAGGAGAGAAGTACATTTTGGGACCGGCAATGGTACAACTCATAAAGGAAAAGGTCGCGATCATCCGCAGGAATCTAAAAAGTGCGTAGGATTGTCAGAAGAGTTGGGCGGATTTGAGACGACGACCCTTGACCTTTGAAGTGGGAGAAAAAGTCTTTCTAAAGGTATCTCCGTTGAAAGGAGTGACAAGGTTTGGAAAAGGGGAAAAGTTGAGTCCGAGGTACATCGGGCCTTATGAGGTGCTGAAGTGTATAAGAGGCACGACCTATCAGCTCGCCTTGCCCCCTGAGCTGTCGAGGGTGCACAGTGTGTTTCATGTATCAACTTCGTCGTTATGTAGGGAATCCAACTCATGTGCTAGCAGTGGAGCATTTTCCCATCACCGAGGATTTAAGGCGAGTCGAAGAACCCCTCAGGGTACTAGATTACAAGATAGTGGAACGCAAGAATCGACAAATTCCGTATGTAAAGGTGCAATGGCAGAATTATTCGGAAAATGAGGCAACTTGGGAAAGGGCCGTGGATATGCAAGAGGCTTACCCCTACTTGTTTGAGGTGCCGGAAGGAACAAGTTTCGGGGACGAAACTCTTTTCCAAGGAGGGAGGGCTGTAAGATATGAGAACTTTTGTATTTTTGACCCAATTAATAATTTGGGCCGTAAGGCCCAAATGCATCATTTATTGGAAGATTCATTTTTTGGGTTGAATATCCAGCCCAAACCCACATTACCCAATCCCACACAGTAAACCTTGGCTATAAGACAGCGGCCGATTGGTAACCTTAAGAAAACATCTTCCATTGTAGTTGCAGAGTGTATACACGGCGGCAACGGAGATGCGGAGAATGGACGTTGGGTTCGGGATCTGAAGCTCAAGGAGGAGAGTTTATGGCCGGGTAGGTGGATTCGGTTTACGCTTTAGGTAGAATAGGTTTGGGAAATTTTTTTCAGATTTGTGGTACGTTTCTGATTTCTTTTGCTATCTTCTTGGTGCTTCTGCTCTATTGAGCGTGACAGTGTGAAAAAGTTGAAATCTTGTGTTGTGTGCTTTTGTTGCAACCGGTAACGCAAGAGTTACCGGAATGTGGGCCGGCTCTAGGAGAGCCACCGTGGTGCTCTGGCTCTGGCAATGTGTACCTAACGCTGTGTGCGAGGAGAGGTGACGCGGTCGACCGGAGCAGGGGGAGAAATGGGTGCACTGTGTGCGCGATGCTGGTTCGGCAGGGGAGGTGGAGTTATGGCACATCGGGCTGTGTGTCTGGCCGACGACCCGCTGTAGCGGTGGTCGTAGAGTGGGCATCACCTGAGGTGGCGACGGGGAGAGGCAATCTTCTGGCTGAGATGCCGTGGGCGAAACCTTTCCCGTGGCGGCTGTGTGCTACCAGAAAACCGACTCCGGACACGGGGCAGTCATCCGTCGTGGCCGCGCGCTTCTGGGCTGAGGTGTTGTTTAGTTGTCGCGAGGCATGGATGCGGGAACTTGTTGGCTGATGAGCCGCTGTCGTTGTTGTCCGTTCCGAACATTCTGACGGAAGATTTCGTCCGGCCAGCGACTTGGTCGAGGTGAGAAAACTCGCCGGACGCAAGTCTGTTTTGGTAAAGGATGGTGAATGAATCATTCAAATTAATTCTTTAATTAATTGTTTGCTTAATTTATTGCTTCTGTGGATGAACAGTTAGGTCTAATAGATGTTCCGTAGATGAATAATTGAATATGTGGCTGAATTGAGTTGAGCCGTGAATTTCATTTGATGGAGTCTATTTGAGTTGGACAATTGTTTCCGGGCCGAGCTCCTGATAATTAATTCGAAAGTGGGTCTCTAGTTAAGTAGTGATGGGCTTCTGAAACTATGAGTAAATGGGTCAATAATGCAAATGGCATGGGCTGATGAGCTAGTGAATAATAGATCCTTAATTTATTTAGTAACGGGCCTATAGATAAAATGTGTAAATGGGTTCCTTGATTAATTAGTAGTGGACTTACGAATATAAAAGAAGTTGTAAAAAGGGGCCATAAAATAAATTAGGAATAGGCTTCTTTATATAATTTAAAAATGGGCCTGGCAATTAATTTAATTGACATGAGCTTATAAATTAAATGTGTAAATGTATGGGTCATAAATTAAATTAGTGAAGGGCTAAATTAAATATAAGGCAATCGGACCGGGCGTGTCACGAAGGGTCCGGTGGGCTAAAAGAAGGAATCCGGCAGATAGCTTTAGGATATGAAGAAATTCACTTGTTGTATTAAAGTAGTTAAAATGAGTTTAGTTGTGTGTGGGTCGCGTAAATTCGAACGCTAAATCCTACTGGGCTTCGCAGGAAGCTCACCACCTTTTGCGTGTTGTTTGTGTAGAGTCTGAGCAGGAGAACCGAAGTGACGAGTAAGAGTCAACTGGACAGGTGCAATCGTGGGGAATGGCTTGTAACATATTTTGAAAATCCCATTTTGATTTTGTGACAATGCGGTTGTACTATATTAGTATTTTGTATGAAGGAGTGATGTACGGAGTTATGGAATATTTGTAAACTAATCATTAGGGACAATTAATATTCGTCACCTTATTTCGCGGAATATTAAATTGGGATGTCGGCTCGGGTGAAGTTGTGAACTTCACTGCCATAGCGGACTCACCCATACAATGGTGGGAAAATTGGGTTCGTTACACATATAATAAACGGTTAGATTTGTTAGCGTTGCTTTAATCAAAGTCACTCTCCCCGCAAATGAAAGAAACTTATTTTTCAAGCTTTGGAGCCTCCTTTCAATCTACTTAATAAGTACCATCCACATCTTTCTCTTCCCCAGATTTTCGCCCACCGGCAAACCCAAGTATAAGAAAGGCAGAACTCCGCTTTTACAGCGCAAATTCCCTACAAAATGATTCAACCTTATAGTAGCAACATTAACAGCAAATAAAGTGATTTTGATAAAATTAACCGATAAACCAGAAAGCAATTCAAATCCCTGGATGTCCCTTCATAGCTAGCATGTTACTGTCAGTACCTTTGCCAGAAGTAAGGTATCATCAGCATACTGGAGGTGAGAGATAGAAATGTTACCAATTTTTGCTCCTTCCAAGATATTCTGACTTGTGGCTCTGTTTAGCATAAGGTGATGTCCTTGAGCAACGATAAAAAACAGCAATGGTGACAGAGGGTCCCCTTGTAGCAGTCCCCACTTCAGTTTGAATTCTTCGGCACTTGAACCGTTTATCAGTACCGCGGCTCTGGCAGAAGACGCACATTCCATAATCCATGAGCACCATACATCTGAGAATCCAATCTTCTTCATCATGATTTCTAAGAAAGTCCAACTAACCGTATCAAACGCCTTAGTAAAGTCCAACTTAAGCATAAGAAGTGGTTGTTTATTTCTTTTGTAAGAGTGAATGATCTCATTTGCTACTAGAACACCATCGAGTATTTGACGCCCTTTCATGATTCCAGTTTGATTTTTGGATATCAGTGTTCCAATTACTTGACTGAGTCTGACAGATAAAATCTTTGTAGCCACAACTTATCAAGGATATTGGCCTGTAATCTTCCAACACTGCTGGATTTTGTCCTTTTGGTACGAGTGTAATCCAGGCTGCTGTGAGACCTTTTGCAAGTTTCCCACATCGATGAAACTCTCTGATATATAGACTAAAGTCCTCCTTCAAAACCTCCCAATGTTGTTGCAGAAATAAGAAGTTACAACCATCTGGTCCTGGGCTTTTTCTAGGATGACAGTCCCAAATCGTGGCTTTTATTTCCTCGTTAGAAAAGTCTGCTGTGAGTAAGTCATTTTGAGCTTCAGATACCAGCCTTTTAGCAGGGATATCTAGGCCAACTTGCAAGTTCTTTTTAGGTGTGTACATATTCTGGAAGTAGTCAGTGACTTATTCCTTGATGATCTTGACCTCCTCCCTCTAGATTCACATGGAGTCCCCAAATAGTGTTTCTTCTTCTATTACTCATCAGCTTTGAATGAAAGAACTTGTAGTTACCATCCCCTTCCCTTATCCATGTTAAACGTGACTTTTGCAGTGCAATTTTCTCTTGGTTCAGCATAGCTGACTGCAAGCTGAGCCAAATATCTCTTTTAGTGTCTCTTTCAGTCTCCTGCAGTACTCCAAGTTCGGCTTTTAGGTCATATGTAACACCTCAATCTTCCTATCAACCTGCCCAAATTCTATTTTATTCCATTGATTAAGCCTCGCCCGAAGCAGCTCAATTTCCGGTGTAGGACAAATCCCCTGGATCCAGTAGCCTCCAGAGCACTCCACTCTGTCTGTACCACTTCTCTGAATCCTGGGTGACTACTCCAACAGTCTAGTGTACGTGTTGCTTTTGACCCCCAATCCAGTTCTTCAATTTTAAGCATAATCGGACAATGATCAGATAGAGTTCTGTCGACTGCATGTTGATATATATTCGTCCATTGCGCTAGCCAAGCATCAGTCAGAAGGAATCTATCTAATCTGCTACATGAAGTCCCCCTTCCACCATAGCACGTGAAGCTCCTCTTCTGTAATGGTAGATCAACCAATTTGGCATCCACAATGAATGTATTGAAGTCCATCATCTCTCTAACTGCTGGTGAAGATAAGCTGAATCTTTCTTCCAAATTTCGGACTGCATTGAAATCACCCACAATGCACCATTTTTCTACTGGTTTTGCAACTATTTCTGCCTAGATCTTGTTCCATAAATCCTTTTTTTCAGCCACTGATGAGGGAGTGTATACATTAATCATGTTAATTGGAATTTGTCCATAGCCCCAATTGCCTGGGATCTTGATAAACCCTCTCTACATATTCGTGCTCAACCGTTTAAATATTCCTTTCTTCCATATAATGAGCAGGCCTCCTGATCTGCCTGATGAATTTTGATACACAAAATCGAATTCCCCCTCTGGTCACATACGAGCACAATCTCTCCTTGTTAGCACCTCAATTTTCGTCTCTTGGACACAGACTAAATTAGCTTGCAGTGAGTGAGTTATTCTTCTCAAATCTGTTTTCTTGACTGAGGTATTCAGTCCACGGGTGTTATAAGAGGTTATCCTCATTGGTCTGGAAACATTGATGCTGGCTCAGAGTTCACGTATAGGCTATGTCTGGCTACTGCAATTTCGTCCAACTCGCTGAATTGTTTCACCATTTCCGCATCTGATGTTTGTAGTGACCCCTTGTGCGTTCACCATTTGCCATATGTGAGATGGTTCTGATTCTGCAGTTTCTATCATATGCGGTGTAGATTTTCCTGTTTCATCTACTGCAGTGATTGTATCTACTAATACTTGAGCAGTCCTTCCATTCGTTTGTTGTTGTCTTTCTGTCCGCTGACTCACTCCTGAGCCATCACTGTTTTGGCTCAAAGATTTTGTTTGCTGGTGGTGTACTGATCCATCACTATTTTGCTTCAATGCAGAATGTGGAGCAATAGGGGAATTCAGACCGTGTATGACCCCTCGAGGAGGTATCATATTCTGGTTTCCTGCTTGCAGCATTAACGTCCTTTCTGATCGCTCTCTTGGCACAAGAATTCCTCTTGATATTTTTTCCAAGGTTCTGGGAGTCTGCTCAATGTAAAACTGCAGATCAAATGGGTCACTACTGTATGATGGAGTACAGGGGGTTCATTCATATGCAGTAGTCGATTCGTTTGCTCTTTCTGGACTTTTCATGTTGGCTTCCTCGACTTCAGAGAAATTCAATGCTCTACTTATACTATTTTTCTGTCCTAGGTTTCCCAACTTTAGGTGTTGCAAGGCCAGCAGTGCTGTAAAACCACCTGCTTGCTTAATCTGTAATACTTTCTGCTTTACTGTAGATGATAATTCCTTGCTCTTCCATGCCATTTTTATTGGATCTGATCTGCTGGTTATGAAGTGCATTCCCTTATCATTAGCTTGCTGTCTCAAACTCCCCCCTCTAACCTCTTCTTCAACTACAGTCTCAGAGTTACACGCTGTTAATCCATTCCCCTCATTTCTGGCTGGCTTCGTTGCTATAAGGATATCGTCTGTTACCAAAGTGTTATCAACAGCCCTCTCATGGCTCATAGTTCCTGTTTCTAACGATGTTTCTCCATCCATGCTCTCCGTGACAATAGCTGGACTAGTTCCAGTTTTCCCGGATCCACTAGCTTGGGCTACTGGTGTTCCAATGTTATTGGTTCGTTATCATCCACTGGTGCCTTGTCAGTTCTTAAACCCCCTCGATTTGCATCTGATCTCAATTCAGGCCACTGCCCTTCTGTCACTTCTTGTGTTTTCACAGGTTTTGTAGCCACTACCTTCCATAGTATTTTCCCCTTTGCCTTTTGTATATTATTGTGCTGACAGATCCTTGGTGGTCCGGCAACCTCCTCTTCTATCCATATCTCAAACTTCTCTTCCCCAATTTTAATATGAAGCCTTTTTTGCACAGGTTCACAGGAATGTGTAAGAATCTGAACCCTTCCGTATTGCCTTTTCGTTTTTTTTTGAAGTTTTCTTGTCAACCTGCAATACCTCACCAATTTTTGCAACTGATGCACTGAAAAAACTGGTCGCTCCAGTAGTGTAGTGGTGTACCAGTTATTCTTACCCAAATAGGCCATACCAATTTTCCATTAACGACTTTCCATGGCCGTAGATTGTAGATACATAACAGTTCTTGGACCCTGTAGTCATTAAGAAGCCTCAGCTTTAGTTCGTTTGATCCTAGTTTAAGCAGGACTTCCCCTCCTTTCAGACGAACTACTGAACTATTCACATATTCATATTGCTCCAAGATCTCGTTCATCGAGGATAGATCCAGCATAGGTATGGGTAAACCCATGAGGCAGCAATCCAGCCATTGCTGGTCTTCGATCAAAGGTGTGAACTCCATTGTTTCTACTTCCTCCATTAATTCAGGGCATTCCTCTTGACCTCTATTCATCTGCCTAATTGGTTGCTTGCGATCAGGATTTGGAGCTTCACCAGCATTCCTCGCTAGGCTGATCTGCAGGGTTGTAGTACTAACTCTACATCCCTGTAGTGCCTGCAACAAAAGCAAAGATCAACGTTTTTGTGAAATCTAACAAATCCATAACACTTAACTTGCACTTGTAGACGCGAAGGTGCATACACATCTTTCACAATTCCGTAGGTACCAAAGAATTTCCAATCCCTATTCCTCCCAGTTAGGGGGAAAATCGGTGATGAAAAATGATATAGTACTGGCTCTGATTTTTTCAATGAAGAAAGGGAGTTTGCTAGATTTAAAGGCCTTCTCTTTGCCTTTTGAATTTTGTGTGTGAGAATTGCACCTTTTGAAAGTGTACGGGGAGCTTTTTGCAAATCTAGTTTTGCAAATCTTGAGTCTCTTTTAATAATTGGATTTTATAGTAAACAGTAATTAACATAAAATGATTTTATTTACACATAGTCAATAAAAGATATTGCATATGATTTTATTGAGTCCAGATTCTATGGTCAGTTTTCCTGTGGTCAGTTTTCCCAATTCGTGTACAATTTTTTCAATTAGCTATCTATTTTCGAAATTGGTCGCACCATTGGAAAACTTATACATTGTAGATGAAAACGCCCATGCTTTGGTCCGGTTTCCGGCGACTTCGTCACCGGAAATTTCTAAAACCTTATTTAGGACTACTTAACCCAAGGGGATTTATAACCCTCCGTTAAACGGTGATATCGTCGTCGAAATATCACCAAAACTTGAACATATGCAATTCAATATATAAGCTTTCCAATTGGGCGACCAATTTCGAAAACTGACGGTGCTACGAAAAGTTGAGTACGGACTAAGCATGCAAGGACTGAGTACAAGAACCATGGCGTATATATATACACGTTTTATAATGGTGAAGTCAATTATGGTGATCATACCATATTCCCAAAATTCTAATGATTCGTTAGCTAGATACCACTAAGTGTTTATAATATTTGACTTTAAAATTCTCAATAGTCGGGCCAGATAAGTGTAAATTAAGTATCGTTTGAGAAAGGTAGACGTTTCTTCACCACTTGTACAAGTTTTGACTTGAATTTGGGAAATGATAAATGCTTGATAAGCTTTTATAATTTTTTTGATGGCATATTCTCTCTTTTCTCCTATGAGTTCATATAGTCATAAGTTAGATTGGTTTTGGAGTGTTCATCTAATGGCTACTCAGAAATCAGTATTCATAATGTAAAATTCAACTTATGGTTCATTTTTTAACAATAAGGCTCGGCATATACAGTGTTGTTGTACATAATTATAACTAATTGAATGTTAACACTTGTTATGATATGAATTTTAATTATTATAAAAATAAATGTGTTAATTCTAATCACAATGAAATAATTGTGTGGAGCCAAATCTCAATATCAACTATCAACATTACATAAGATATATATAATTATGCGTGAAAATATTATTTACGTATACTTGTTTTTGATAGATAAGTGTATATTGCCCAGAAAATATTATGTACAAAATTGCTTATCGGGGAATCTCACATTCAATCATCTACTCTATCTTAGCTACTCATTAGGTACATAATTTTCACGATCTCTGCGCTCCATTTGTACGTATGCATCCGAATGCTCTTCCGACACATCAATCCCAAGTAGTTGCTCGAGTAGCATTGTTGACTGAGCTTCCTCTATTAAACTGGACTCGTCGTCAAGTTGATCAACTTTTACCTTTTTGCCGACTTTCCATTGCGTCGTGTATACTTCTCGCCTTTTCTGGCGCATCTTCTCGATTCGCCATCTCCGACGCTCTCGCCATCCTGATCCAGAATTCTGAAGGGCCCACATTTATTGACTTTCTGTTTGGTGGCCGGCCCAACCTTTTCTTGCTGCTAATTCAATCCTGAGCTTGGTCGTTCTTCGTTGAACAAAATACTTCAATAGCTTTACTTGTTTCAACCTCTAGCGTCTCTATTTCCTCAATATCGACCGTCGTCAATGGATCTTTCCCTTCATTTTTCCTGGATTCTCGCTCGATTCTTCCGTCTGCTCCATCAATGTTGCATTTGACCAGTTAGGAATCCTCCGCCGTTACTTCCACCATTAATTCCTCCATTACTTCCGCATTCAAAGCTCCTTGGGAGGCAGAACGTGTCTCTTCAGTTGAGTTCTGGCTAGGGCGAACTTCCTCCAGTCTATTCTCTGCCAATTTCTAGCAAAGCTGCCTCCGCCCGAATCTCAGCCCTATTGTCAATTTCCTGCGAAGATTCATCATTTTTGTCGATTTTCGGTGGAGACACCATATGGGAAATCAGTTCTATGCTGGTGTTGTGTTCATCCAGTTCATTGCCAACACTATCCTCTGTCGCCGCCGTATCCATGTTCATTTCCTGGTTATCATCTTCCTTAATCTGAGCAACATGCTGTTCAGTGCTCTTTGGTCGTAGTTCAGGCCATTCGGTGTCCATTGGACCACTCTGCATCTGCTCCTTCCCCCAGGGCACCCTAACTGGACGTTTCCTCTAACTTTCTTCTTCTACAATTATTATACTATATGACTCCCGTTCAGATTCAATCAGAATTCGCCTTCGGATGGGTTGTTGTGCTGAAGTTAAGATCTGAAGTCGCCCATATTGTAACTTTGATTTCAGACTAGTATGTTCATCAAAATTTACCACTTTCCCGAATCTGGTTCCAACCTCGGTGAAGAACTCATCGCACCAGCAATCTAGAGGTGTACCTCTTACTCTAATCCAGGCTGGTCTCACAAGCTTACCACTAATCATTTGCCAAGGCCTGATGCTGTGGATGCACAGTAGGTCAGTTGTTTTTTCATCCTGTATTAGCCTCAATTGGTCTTCCACACTTGGTGTGTGCAACAGAATTTCACCCCTTTCCAGTCTCCTCGCAGAGCTACCTACATAGCCTTGTTTAGTTAAGATTTGCTCCATCAAAGTTACTTCCAATGTTGGTGAGGGAAATCCTATGAGACAAGTTTCAAGCCATTTGATTGATTGCTGGTTAGGGGTAAATTTTATCACCTCCTCTTTCTCTGGAGTCCGAACTTCATGCTCTACCCTTATTGGTTGTCTTGTTGAGGATTCTAGCAGGGAGCTGCCCGATGGTCTTGCTACATTCTCTAACAGGTGGCATTCCCCTACTCTACGCCCGTTTGTCTTTGAGATGACCTTCCGCAATGTTGACCGATTTCTCGAACCTAACAAAGCCATACCTCTTGCCTTTGAATTCCATTTGAGGCAAGGCGTACGCCCACCACTTTCCCGTACGGGCTGAAGAACGACCTCATTTCCTCTCTTGTCCAAGCCGGCGAAAAGTTGGTAACATAGATCGAAACAGAGTTTTCTCTTAGTGTTACCACATATGGCAGCAGCGGCGGCTTGGGTCTGTCTTTTTGCCTTGAGGAATTCAGCCTCTGTTTCCAATTGGTTGATGTCTCCCTGTCAACCTCCTCGGTAGCATAATTGAGCGTGGGTTGGATAGCTTCTTTCGCCGGCTGGATAATTCATCTCCCTGACAATTTGCTGCCGTTCAGAAGAGATCCGTCGTTCGGAAGATGAGGAAACAGCGGCTAGGGTTGTATACTATTATCTTTTGTAACCTATTCTAAAATCTTGCTCTTATATGTCTCCATTCACATCTATCTATTAATTTTGGAAGTGAAACGACAATGTGCTTCTCTCACGGATAGCCACTTTTTTGCCGTTTTGGTGTCCACCTAATTATCTGTCAGACATATCATGGACTACCACGTTTTTTTTCTATATGTTATAGAATATTATATTATTATTTTAAAAACTTTTCACCTTTACTACAACTTTAAATATTCGGTGAACTGTTCATCGTTTGACGAAACGGATGTCATCATAATTATCAGCGCGTCGTGCGCTTTCATATGACATGTGACTTCATATAATTTCGACGTATTTATAATTTAATTATTATTTTTAATAATTTATTCTAAAATAATAGAATTTCATATGTGGCGCGTGCGGCCACACGCGAGCTGCATTTCCCGTAAGTATTTATATTGGTTGTCGTTGCTTTAAGGCACGGATAATATGTTAGTTGCCATTTAAGTTTTGTGGGAATTTACTCTCACTTGCATACAGTCCTGCCAACATGATACATAACATTTTTAGTGCAAAAAATTATGAGCAAATAAATTTTATGGGGAGATGATTTGCTGCTGAAAATTCTTTTTTTTATCAGTAAAATGATTATATTCAAAAATCGAACTGTACAAGCATTCTGCTACAAACAAACTTCTGGCTCACAACATTATGCAATCTACTACTACAAACTACAAAAAATAGAGAGGATTCGAATTTCCTGCTCATGCTGTAAATATAATCGTAGAATTTTTTAACCAATCGTTAATAGTGTAAATTTGGGGCTGCCATCCGCGAGCAGTTATCCAATACCATATTCTTGCCTTCACGTTCTCAACTACATCTGTCATTCCTTCGTCATCAAAACGAACGCAGTTTCGTTCCTTCCATAGATGCCATATTGTCAGCCTGCCATGTAGCTTTTCCAATTTCCATCCACTTCTTCTCTTTGAACTTCTGTATGAATGATTTGAAGTGAATGTATACCAGGTCTTGCTGCTCAAAGCTAAGGTCCATCCGGTTCATAATTTCCTTCCATATTTCGATAGCATGCAAGCAGGAACAGAATAAATGATCAATGAATTTGTCTACTAACCCACACCATATGCAGCGCCCTTCTACAACTGATATTTGGACTCCTCTTTTTCTAAGGTTTTTGATGGTCGTTGTTCTATCTTGCAGTATCCTCCAGCCAAATATTTGGATTCTGTATGGTGCCAGTTTTCCCCATATTTCTGCCAAGAATGTTTTTGATCAGTATTACCATTTTATTCCAATCTTTGTTGAGTCTTGTAGGCTGAAGTAACAGTGAAGCTATTTGTGTCACCCTCATTCCCGATCCAAACATCTGCACCATGAGCGAGGGGTGGTTGCTGACTAACGTGAGTTATAAGTTACTCTAGTCTCTCCACTTCACATGTCCTTAATTTCTTACTGAATGGCAGTTCAGTTGAGTAGATTTCCCTGCTCCCTTCTATGCATAATCAAGCTGTCTTCACTGTGATGGACTTATTCAATGACAGTTTATATAGATCATTGAACAGTGTAGCATAAGTCCCTTCTCCAGACCAGTTGGATTTCCAGAATAGAGCTTCCTCTCTTAAGTTCACCTGCAGTGCAATACTGTTATTGAACCAAGCTTCCGTAGCTGCAACATTCCAAATATCTGTCCAAGTGGAGATGTGTGATCAGGCAAAGTGAGAAGATAAGCCTCTGACATCCTGTCCTCTGGAGTGAAATATTTCGAACAGATAATCTCACTCCATAAACTTGAAGTCTCATTTTTTAATCTCCAGATCCACTTTCCAAGAAGTGAGATATTCATTCTTCTCAAGTCTTTCGGTCCTAAGCCTACATCTTTCTTCTTCAGGCATAAGTGCTGCCATTTGAACCAATGGATAGGCCTTTCTTGTTGCGAGCTCTTCTGCCAGAAGAATTTTGTGAGGATTGACGTAAGCTTTTTTATTACCTGCAATGGAGCCAAGTAGATAGAAAGGTAATAAACTGTAAGGCTGGTTAAAGTTGATTTGAGAAACAAAACTCTTCCTGCGAAGGAGAGGAACTTATTCTCTCAATTGTTCTGCCGTTTGTCTATATGCTCAATGAGTCTTATCAACATTCTTCCTCTTTTGGGGTTGCCTCCCACTGGGAGCCTGAGGTATACGAAAGGTAGTTCTCCACTTTGACATCTCAGACAACCTGCAAAATTTGACAAACTGAGTGCAGATGTGTTAATTGCACATAGACTACTCTTATTAAAATTAACAGATAAACCTGACAGCATCTTAAAGACTTGCATCACCCTTTCATGGCTAGAACATTGTCTGTTGTACCCTTAGCTTTAAGCAAAGTGTCGTCTTTGCAAATGAGAAACCACCGTATTAGATATCTTTTCTCTGTCCAGAATGTTCATTTCAGTAGCTCTATTGAGTAATAAATGAAGCCCTTCAGCTACTATCAGAAACAATAAGGGGGAGAGGGGATCTCCCTGCCTCAGTCCATGGGATGGCTTGAACTCTCCTGCACTTAACCCGTTTATCAGGACTGCAGCTCTGGCCGTTGTTACACATTCCATAATCCAAGAGCACCATTTTTCTGAGAATCCCATTTTTCTTTGCATTAGATCCAAAAATGACCAGCTCACAATGTCAAAAACTTTTGTGACATTAAGTTTCAACAGAAGTAATGACCTCTTATTTCTTGTATAAGTATGTAATATCTCGTTGGCCACCAGAATTCCATCTAAAATCTGTCTTCCCTTGAGGAAGCCAGTCTGATTTCTTGAAATCAACCTTCCCAAAACCTGAGTTAATATGGTAGAAAGCAGCTTGGACAAGATTTTGTACCCACATCCAATAAGACATATTGGCCTGTAATGCTCCAATGCTGTAGGATTTTGTAGTTCTGGTGCCAATGTTATCCATGTTGACGTTAGTCCTTTTAAAAGTTTACCACATCTATAAAACTCCTTGATGAAGAGGCTGAAATCTATTTTTAACACCTCCCAGTGCTGTTGCAAGAAGTAGGAGTTAAAACTATCCGGACCTGGACTTTTTCTTGGCTCACTACTCCATACTGCCTCCCGAATCTCGTCCTCTAAGAACTCTGAGGTTAAGATAATGTTTTCTTCTACTGACACAATTTGCTCTGCTGGTATGTTGAGGCCTAATCCGAGCTCATTCTTTGGTGTATATAATTCACTGAAGAAGCTTGTAATATTTTGTTTAATAGTCCTCACTTCTCCACTCCAAGTATCGTTAACTTTCATGCTTCAGCTTTGAGTGGAAGAATTTATAATTACCATCACCTGAAGTTATCCAGTGCACCCTTGATTTTTGTTGAGTCAGCTTCTCTCTTTCTAGAAGTGTTTGCTGCAACTTCATCCAACACTGACTTCGCATATTCATCTCTTCTAGCAGTAGCATTCATAGTTCAAACTTCAGATCATACGTTGCTACTTCTGTTTTCAGCCGCTCTAATCTCCAGTCTGCATGCCCAAATACAGATTTGTTCCACACATCCAATCGTGTTCTCATATTTCTAAGTTTCTGATGTAAAATGTATCCCCTAGAGCCAGTAACTTCCACCGCAGTCCATTCTTATCTAACCACCTCATCGAACCCTTCATGACTACTCCAGGAGTCCAATGTCCTCACTGCTTTCGGGCCCTAATCCATATCTTCAATTTTAAGTACTATTGGACAGTTATCTGAGAGAGTTATGTCCACCGCATGCTGATATAAATTCGGCCATTGCCTCAACCATTCCTCACTCAATAGAAATCTATCAAGACGACTACAGGATGAGCCTCTTCCTGCGTAACATGTATATCTTCTCCTTTGCATTGGCAGATCCACCAAATTGACTCCAAGAATGAAGCAATTAAAATCTAATATTTCTCTCACAGCCGGAGCAGCAAGGCTTATTCTCTCTTCTACACTCCGCACTGCGTTGAAATCTCCTACGATACACCAACAGTCTGTTGGTGTATCAGAAATTAATGTAGTTAACCTTCCCCACAATTTCCTTTTGGCTACCACAGTTGAAGGAGCATACGCATTCACTATGTGCACCTGCATCTGATTTATGACCCAAAGTTCAGATACTCTTATGTATCCACTCTCTGATTGCATTTCATTCATTAAAAAGAATTGTTTTTTCCAAGTGCTGAGAAGTCCTCCCGATTTTCTTGAAGAATTCTGATTGCAGTAGTTAAAGTCCTCATGTGTCCATATTCTCCTGCATTTTCTTCTTGTAAATTCCTCTAATTTTGTTTTTGATATCTGCATCTTGACTTACTATAATTTTTCTGATATCAGATTCTTTGATTGCAGTATTTATTCCCCTCACGTTGTAAGAGATTATCTTCATTAAATTGAGAAAAGTACCGCTGGCTCTGGCTTTTTTGTTGCCTATGCCTTTTGTGCTGCTGCTCTGTCCATATCCCCTAGTATCCTTATCATTTTAAAATCAGGTTTGTTAGCTGTCACCCCTAGGTACTTCTTGCTCTTTTAAGAATCAGTATTCGCTACTTCTTGCTCTTTTAATTCCACTGAATACCTTGACAATGTCTTCTTTGATTTGTTATTTTGTCCTCTGCTTTCCCACATCTTCCATGAGGCATTCACCACGACTAGTCCGAGAGAGAGTAGTTGGTGTTAGATTCATAAATTTTTCTAATTCAAATGGATCAGTACAACATGACGTGGTTGTAGGTGATCCATTTCCATCAGCATGATCTTCCCAAGGCTTACTGGATCTCCTTCTCCAATGTCCGAGAAGTCTAGCTTTGTACCTGATTGTTCAACTTCTCGCAAAGTTCCCATCTTTTTGTGTTGGAGTGCTAACAGTGCTGTAAACCAACCAAGCCGCTTTACATTAGTTACTTTCCGCTTGGCAGTGGAGGAGAGTTCCTCACTTTCCCAGGACTTCCCTGTCTCGCACTTAGGTTAAATATTTCTGGTACCTCCACTTGCTTTCTGATATTATTATTAGTCGGACTTACTCCAATGTGATTAGGATCATGCATTAACTCATTTATGACCTCGGCTGTAACCTCCATAGCAACATTTTCTGAAAGTGGCTCACTTTGGTTATTTGTTTCGCCATCTAAATTGTTACTTTTCGCACTTATTCCTTCTGCTGCTGAAAATTCTCAATAGGATATTCTTTTTGATCTCCCCATTTTTGAGACCGGTCCCATAATCGATAGTGATATAAGGCACCCCCATTAGGGCACCTCTATGGCACCCCTGCTGACATGGGAAGGTGTAAAATAAGTATAAAATACAAAATAATTGGTAATAAATAGAAAATTATGAGTAATAAATATAAAATAATTAGTAATATTTTATATTTATATTATACAGTTTATAAAATTAAAATATATGGTTATAGCATTTAGCCCCTGGGTTTATAGCATTTAACCATTGGGTTTATGACATTTAAATAGGGTTTTAGATTTGTAAAACGGCGAAACCATCGTAATAAGGTTTAGAATTTAGTTTTTTTTTTGAGTTTATACCATTTAGCCCTTGGGTTTATAAGATACGCCGTAATATTAGGATTAGATTTTAGTTTTTTTTGAATTTATACCCTTTAGCTCTTGAATTTATAGGATAGAGTTTAGATTTGTGCGGCGGTAAAACTGTCGTAATATTAGGTTTAGAATTTATATTTTGTTAGAGTTTATACCATTTTTTATGTTTTCGGGTTTTTAAATGAGTTATATATTATTTGCGTACATAAAAAATCAAAATGACATGTTGGTGAGATGGTAATGGTGAACCCGCACGAGTCCGGAGAGGAGATCGGGAGGGACCCGAGTTCGAATCCAGACTTTCCCACAAATTTTCAATTCCCGCCACGTCAATGCACTGTCGTCCCATAATTGTCCCCACACAAATATTCTATAATCCATCAAAAATATAATTTCGCCTATAAAATTGGCTGAGAAATAAACTTTAGTGGCAAGAAAAACATTTTTCATATTTGTTTGCCCAAAAAAACTAGGTTTACTCAAAATACTTGTACTCTATCAAAACGACGTAGTTTTGCATTGATTTGTTAAATTTTTTTTTCAAAACAACGTAGTTTTGATACCTGACAAATATTTTGAGTAAATATAACATTCCTCTTGTTTGCCTACGACCCCTAAAATTTGATCTCCTCCGGCTTCAACCATACCATCTTTCAGTCCCTAGCTGTAGCATCGGCCTTTTTTTTTTTCAACGCAAACCAACTTGATATGCTAGTTATGGCGGGCGACGTAAATGATTGACATTCTGTTTGCTCTCTCCCTATATATGATACACATATACTCCTAAAGTCGCATACAAACTGAATATTCTTCCCTCATGGCCACTCTCTATTCCCTGATATCTCTGTTGTATATTGCCCTGTTGTGTGTTTCAAGCTGTGCCGTGCAAGGAAGAAAGGCAAAGGCAGATACTCGCCATTTCCAGACGTTTGAGATCAGCTCTCTTCTACCAGCATCAATCTGCAGCCCATCCAATGGTATGAAGGAATACGTTACAGTTTAACATATCTAAAATGTTATACCTTCAAACATCACTCATCCGGTTAGTAGAGCATATATATTCAGAATCATGCAAGCAATGAATTTCAGGTACCAACCGATACAGATAAGACTGATACAGATACACATAAGATAACATAAAACAGGTTTGGCCTAGTGGTTATGGAGTGACAATTGCACTCACAGTTGTTCAAATTCCGTCGTTCAAATTCCGTCAATGACATTACCTATAAAAAATAAAAAAAAAGATAGCATACTGAGTATCTTTACTTGGACAAAGGGTCAGTTTCCTTGTTATCATGCTCTACAGCTGTTTTGGGTTATATATATATATATGTTTCGTCTGAATGAATGCAGTTCCAAGCACTCGTCCCTCAACCGTGGAGCTCTTCCACCGTTACGGTCCATGTTCAAACAAACAAAGCTACAATCTGCGTGACATCCTCTCCAACGACGAAGCACGCGTCCAATGGATTCATGCTCGAATGGCAGCAGCGGCAAATTCAAACACAGACATTCATAACATGTTGAAAGGCAAAAGTGTCACCATTCCAGCCCTGTCCGGTTCATCGCTCAACGCCGGAAACTACATCGTGAAAATCGGGCTTGGGACTCCGCCGAGAAAATTTTCTCTCATTTTTGACACCGGCAGTTCTTTTACCTGGACTCAGTGCGAGCCATGTGAGATAACATGCTACCCACAGAAGGATCCAATCTTCAACCCTTCCGCCTCCTCAACATATGCATACATATCCTGCGCTTCTGATGAATGCTCTCAGCTCTCCTCCGCCACCAGCTACAGCCCGGAGTGCTCCAACACCGGAACCTGCATCTACGGAATCCAGTACGGCGATCAGTCCTACTCGGTAGGATATTTCAGCGAAGACAAACTCACCATCACATCCAATGATGTGTTCACAAATTTCTTATTCGGCTGTGGACAGGACAATCAAGGGACGTTCGGTAAGGTCGCCGGATTAATAGGACTCGGCCGAGATCCTTTATCCCTCATCTCACAAACTGCACCAAAGTATGGCAATTATTTCTCCTACTGCCTGCCATCCACTCCAAGCTCGACGGGGCACTTGACACTCGGGAAAGTAGGAATACCCACCACAAATAATACACGCTACACACCCTTCGCGCAATCACAGCCAGAACAGCCAACATTCTACTACATCAACCTTGTAGCCATCCTTGTCGGAGGAAAGAATTTGGGCATCAGTCCTTCGATTTTCCAGAATTCAGGTGCGATAATCGATTCCGGCACGGTGATAACCCGCCTCCCACAGACAGCCTACAACAAATTGAGCGGTGCTTTCAATAAGACGATAACCCAGAAGTACAAGCCTGCACCGCCCTTCTCCTTGTTGGACACCTGCTTCTATTACGGAAATAACACAGTCATCACCGTTCCCAGTATTTCTATGGTATTCGGCCCCAATGTAACTGTTGATTTGGGATTCAATAATATAGTCGCTACCGTGGGCAATAAAACGTTATGCCTCGCTTTTGCCGGAAACGGTGACGATTACGACATCGGCATCTACGGGAACTGGCAGCAGACGCAGTTTGAGGTGATCTATGATGTCCCTGGGGGAAAATTGGGATTTGCATCCGGACGATGTCCCTAGAAAAAACACAGATGTTGGGATTTCACGTCTCATGTTGATGTATGTACAGTGTACACTGCTACAAAACACATGATGCGTGCCTCTCTCTTCACACCACGGAAAGAAGAAGAATACTTTTCTGAACATTGTCATCTGATGTCTCAACCGGATTATGCAAGAATACAAGATATATAGTTAAGATAATACAATACAGGATATATATAGTTCAGATACATAACTCATGAGAATATCCGGCCAGATTATGCATTGGCTTCAGCTTTGAGAGTCCTGCTTACACCTTCTGCATAACATGTTGGAGAAATGCCGGTTATCTGAATGAGCTTCGTGATATCCATGGAAATATCCGGAGGTGACTTCACGCCACGATCCACCTACAAGAAGAAAAAAATATATGAAAAGCAAGTAAGATAATCAAGTCAAGTGGACGTCCAAGTGTGGAGAGGAAACAGCAAAATGAGCTGACATAAGGTAAGTGTGTTGCAACACAAGTTAATCTCGCACACAGACGACACTGTCTGTGTCATATGGGGGATTCTTCGCTGTTCGAGGGAGCAGCAACCCCCTTATAAAAGTTTCAAATAATCACCTACATACGATCTTTTTGCGGGCAACGAGTAGAAGCCACATGCCATGTTTTGATACCCATGGTAAACTTCTTGAATTCAGCTGTATCATGTTCTAAACCCGGTTGGTCAAAAGGCTCTGGGATGTTGACCCAAGAATCAGCACAAGAAGATATGCGGCTGACAACGAATTGGGTGGTTACTTTATCCAAAAGAAGGAATTGGGCTATTTATAGAGTGTTCCAACAATAAACTCACATCAACCAATTGCTCACACAAAACTATGAATAGTGAAAATTTCTTACAATATCAGGTTATGCTTTGTGGTGAGGGGCATGGCAAGTAAAAAGTCTTTCAATTGAATCTTGCTCCTGTATGTAGACGAATTCAAAAATGTACCGAGGCTGCAGATACTGACTTGATCAATGATGTACTGTAACCTCTAACTTTTGTAACAGCTTCGGCCATTTGAACACGGGAAACCCTATCTGGCCCACCAGCGTTTAGAAGCAACTGCACTTGCTCACCTTCTGCAAAAGAATCATTGGAAGTTGCTTTCAACGCACAAATATGGAAAAGAAGGAAGACGGATATCATAGATAAAAGGCAAAGCTGTTTGAATCATGTGGGAAGTAGAAACTAGAACAGCATTCGACAGAAGTACCCAAGCCCCCAACCTGAGAACCATTGATTAGCCAATAGTCGTATGACAACAACAAGATCCTTCACAAAAACAGGGCAGCGGAACTCATCATGGAATAGATCTAATGGCTCCCCCTTAGCAAGGATAGTATCCATCCACTGCACCAGTTAAATCTATATTAAACCCAGTAGTAAAAGAAAATGGTACTAGATTATTATTTCTTTGGTAGTTTGGTACTAGATTATTCTTTCATCATACTAAGTTTCGTAAAGAGTTTCAACCAGCCATATAAATCCTTTCAAGTCCAACTGCACAAAGGAGATAGCTGCCTGTTTGTGTACCTGGATTGGAAGTGATTTCGGAACAGGATAGGGAGTTTGTGGCCCATAGATTATACTGCTTCTCAGAATTGCATAGTTTCTCCAGTTTGAAGATATAAAATGTTCTGCTTCAACCTTAGATCTCCCATAAACATTCACAGGAACAGTTTCATCCTCTTCCTTATAGAAAGATTTGTTTCCTTGATAAACTGCAGAAAAAACCCATAGTATTTGTTACATAAGCCTTTTTCTTAAAAGAAATACTAGTTCCGAGCAATGAATTCCTCAAACAATTCAAAACTTGTGGTTCAGAAACCATAGAATAGGCAACTAACCTTGATCAGTTGATAGATGAATCAAAAGCGAGTTACTCTCTTCGAAGCTTGATAACCATGTCACCAGAGCAGTAGGAACATTTACGGACATGGCAGCTTCCGGGTCCATCTCGCAAACACGAGGGACGGAGATAGCCGCGCAATTGATCACCACATCAGGCTGACAGAAAAAATACGCTGCATATAAGAAACCCTCGCAACAAAATTCATAAACTCATCTGAGCCTAAAAAAATAGAGTGCTGGACTAAGATGGGCAGCACCCAACCACAAAAAACAATCCGTACATAGACTGACAGTTTTGAGACCTGTCCAAATGATATCGCTATGGCTTCGAGGCCATTGCCTGTGCGTAAATCAACGCCAAATGGCTTAGCCCTTGGAACGGCGTTTAGCAGTGAGGTATGAGGAGGAATTGAGTGATACGTGAAAGCAAGTTCCAATGTTGAATCCTCATCGGAAAAACACTGTAATAGATGCTGCCCCAAGTAGCCCGTGCCTCCCAAAATCAGCACCCGCCTCTTTGTCATCTTTAATCCACACACGCGGAGATTTCATTGTTCTGGGCCTGTAACAGAAAGGAGTTTGTGAGATTCAGTGTGAAGACGCAAGAAGTTAGAAACGGATTTGCAAGATTTCGTGTAGTTGCAGAAATGAATGGGAAATATGAGATATAACGTTCATCAGAAAGAAGGAAACTATGATTATGAAACCTCAAACCAATCAAAACAGCCCTGATCAATAAAAAGAAAGCATCTGAAAATTAAAATAAGAACAATACAGCATGATGTCTATCAAGTATTCTTGACTTAGTGATTTCTAAATGCATTTGTTTGGGCAAGCAAAATTTTCATTAAAATGGCTTTGCCTGTCAAAACACTACATAAAATACCCCCATGCTGTCCAAACCAAAATTTATTTAGTTGCTTTCATACATTCTATTGTGGTGTGGCATCCGATATCCCACCAAGTAAAATCACAAACTCCTGGTTCAAATATTAGGCAAAGGAAGCAAAAATGAGTAAATCTAATCGGGGTTCAACATTTGCCATACGAAAAAGATTGGGATCAAAAGGGAGCAATCACCCCAGTTCTTGTTGCAGCCATCTCAAATACCACCCTTTGCCTCTAAACCTGGGGATGTGTATCTCTGGAACACAACTTACTGAGAAAACTATAAAAGGGCTAGAGGTATCGAGTTATCCGGGGACGAGGCAAGATGCAAGGAGAAGAAAAACCCACTACCCATTTATTCTCCATAAGTCCAGTATCAACAAATTGGTGTTCTCACCTCAAGTATCTCTGCCGGACAGATCATCTTCGATGGCACATCAATTGCTGCAAAAACCGGACACGCTAAGGAATCTAGCTTAGCATCTAGCAAAGTATGTGTTGGTAAATTCGGAGATGTCGAAATAGACAATTCCAGGGAAATGAAGAGGATTACAAAATACGCTCTTCATCTCATACAGAAGGTCCAGAGTAATACCTGGATTTGGGCAAAATGCGCGGAATTCACGAATTGGGTTGTCCGAGTGGATGCGAAAGCCTCAATCGTGCATAGATTTTATATTTGAATGCTGGCTTTCAAGTAACAGTGAACGCAAAGGATCCCTGAACTGGATAGCCTGAAAATCTTGTAAACGAGGAGAAGAAGAATAGTTATTTTACTTTGCCGTCGTCCATAGTCTATAGAACGGCCCGAGTACCTGATATGAATAAATGCATGGATAGCAAGGAGAAAAAAAAAAAAGTAGATAGCAACATCTAAATACATAGTGTCTTTAATTATATAAAAAAAATACATAGTGTGTCAACAAGTTAAGGCCGAGCATTCAAAATGTGGTGGCGAAATGTAGCCCTAATGACATTTGGATGATTGTAGATTGACTTGCGAAATGCACACACTTTATATCCGTAGTAATGACCTACAACATGGATCAACTGGCCAACGAGCATGTTAGTCAAATCGTATGTCTACACGGAGTACCAGCAAGCATAATGTTAGACCGAGACCCCAATTTACCTCATGATTTTGGGAAGGTTTGCAAGAGCAACTGGGTACCAAGTTGAGACTCAGCAGAGCATACCATCCCCATCAACACTCATCCTTGTGTTGTTGCCAAGTTTAACACTTACTTTGAAGCTTTCATCCAAATCACAAAATAAGGCTCGATCTCCACACATATGATTGCTACAACCTGAATCAAGGAACCATATATCATTGCAGGTTGCAGCATTCAGCTTGACATATGCCATAAGTAGCATTTCCTCAGTTTCATCCAACTCAGCATAATTCATTTGTCTGTCCCTTCTTGGACATCCATATTGGTAGTGCCCAAGATGATGACACTTGAAGCACTCGACTGCAGCTCTTGAAGAACCTGCAGTATGGTTGAGGAAAGGTTGATTTCTTCCTCTACTCCTGCCTCCTCGCAGCAACATTCTTCCATGACCGTTACCTCCATACTGTTTTAACACGATATTTCACCCTACCGCAAGGGAAACTACCGCAAGAGAATTCCATAGCTGTTCCCGTCACTATTCCCGACTTTCAACGGCCGGAAACTACAGTAAGGGAATTCCATAGACGCCGCTATCGCTAGCCCGATTTGGCTGTAGAATCGCAGCTTCAACAGACACACACACCAACACACAGGGGCACCAGCATTCCTCCTCAGACTTGGGTTTTGCAGTCTTTTGTCTTTACTTACAGGAGTCATTTACTATTTGCTAATTAATTAAGCCAGAGTCATTTCTTCGTTTTGCGGGAAGTGGAGACACCATCCGCTACCTGGTCATTGAAGTGGAGATAGATTCTCTGTTCTTCGTCGGTTGCTTCTCTGTTCTTCGTCGGTTGCTTCTCTGTTCTTCATCGGTTGCTTTGCCGCTAACGGCTAGTCTGCCAATAACGGCTCTTTCTCAGGGAAGAGATTTTTCTATTTTCTATTTTCTATTTTGCCTATTTTGCTTATTTTGTTTCCTTTTGTTTATTTGACTATTTTGTTTTTGTTTTTTTGCTTATTTTGTGGTTAGTGCTATTTTGCCTATTGTATTGTTAGTATTATTTTGTTTATTTTTATTGATAGTGCTATTATTATTATCAGTGCTACTAGTCATATTATTTTGAGTGATATTATTATTATCAGTGCTGGTATTATTTTATTGGTGTTATCTGTTGATAGTGCTATTATTATTAGTGTTATTAGGGCTATTATTACTAGTGCGTTTATGATTTGTTGGTATTATTCGTTGATAGTGGTTTTAGCTCGTAGAGAATATAGCTGCTGGTACTAACTATGGTAACTTAAGGTCGTGTCCTGTGACGAGGGGTAGGGTAGGAGCTCAGGAGATAAGTTTAAGATTGGGGACTTAGAATGTGGGGACTTTGACAGGAAAATCGTTAGAGTTGATAGACGTATTGAAGAAAAGAAGGGTGGATGTGGTGTGCCTTCAAGAGACAAAGTGGAAGGGAGCGAGAGCGAGAGACATAAATGGGTATAAAATGTGGTACTCCGGAGTGGCAAGTGGGCGGAATGGAGTTGGGATTATGGTGTCAGAGAAATTCAAGGAATGTGTAGTGGAAGTTGTAAGGTGCGCCGATAGACTTATGGCGATCAAAATCGCAATTGGGTTAGAGGTAGTAAATGTGGTATGTGGGTATGTACCTCAAGTAGGGTTAGGAGAGAGTGAGACCGTATCTGGGACAAGTTGGATACGGTACTGAGCGGTATCCCTATGGAACAAAAGGTTTTCATCGGTGGTGATTTTAATGTCCATGTAGGGGTAGGGGTGGATGGGTATCCAGGTGCGCATGGGGGTTTTGGCTTTGGTTTGAGAAATGACAGCGGTC
>JAOYMZ010000697.1:0-25500 GCA_025802335.1 Pinguicula primuliflora | reverse complement strand
GTTATTGACTTTATTCCGTAGTTTTCTATTGTACTCGAATTCCGGCTTAGCGGCCTCCCCAATATATAAAAAAAAAATAGGGCATTGACAGAAATTTTCCAAAAGAATTGTAAGAAATAGATTTTACTCAACGGTCAGCTTGCCGTTGCACGTGATGACATCCCAAATTTAAATTCATTTTCGATTTCCGCCATACCCCAATTCATTTTCTTCATTTTATTGCATCTCTCTTTCAAGGTCCTCTTCTTCCTCTCCCAGATTTTGAACGAAATAGCTATTATCTTTCCTCTTCAATTATCCTCTCAAGCCGCTGGATTTTTAAGGAAGGTAATGCATTTTGGTTTTTTAGGTAATTTCGTTATATGATTTGTGTTGGTGTTTGGGTTGTACGAAAAAATTATCGGTATATGTAACTTGAATACTGAAAGAATCATGCTAGGTGTGAAATTCCGCTGATATAAATCCTTTTTCTTCTACATTCTAGGTTGGAAAGCTACGGTTTTGGTTGTTCCAGGTAGAATTTCTTATCCGAAAGGATGAATAATGGTGAATCATCCCAGAGTGTGAGGGTTGCGGTAAATGTCAGACCACTCGTCACTCCTGAGCTACTCGCGGGATGTACTGACTGCATTACAGTCTATCCTGCTGAAAAGCAGGTTTTCATTCGATTAAACTGCTTTGTTATTCTAGATAAAAATATTCTGGGTGCTTTATTTGGGGGTGATTTTGGCTTTGCAAATTTCAAGTAACATGTATACTAAAATTTCAAGTAACATGTATACTCCGAAATTTCACTCAACACCACTTTTACTTTTATAAGGAAACCTGTAATCTGACTATTGCTGGAACAGCAATTAGCTTCTGACTGGTTCTTGTTGATTTTGGTCAAACAGGTTCAAATTGGATCTCACGCATTCACATTTGACTACATATATGGCAGTAAGGGTAGCCCATCTTCATCACTCTTTGATGATTGCGTTGCTCCGCTGGTGGATGCTCTATTTAATGGCTATAATGGCACCGTGCTTGCTTACGGACAGGTTTCCAAACTAATTGCCATTCTAATGTCTTTGCCTAGCTAACTGCCGTAGTATTGCGGATTTGTTTTTCACAGATCTTTTGCATTTTATTGTCGCTCTAACTGTGGTAGAGGCCATGGTTTTGGACAACTGAGGTAACTAGGAAACTCAACTTTGGTTTTGGCATTCATTTTCAGACTGGGTCTGGTAAGACGTATACCATGGGAACCAATTATAATGGGGAAGAGCACAAGAGTGGTGTAATTCCTCGAGTGATGGATACTATTTTCTCCAGAGCGGAGAATATTGAAGAGACCACAGAGTTTCTCATCAGAGTATCTTTTATTGAGGTACCAAACGTGAAATTCAGAACTGTCTCTGGATGTGGATAAGACTTGTTTTATCCTCTCAGTTAACCATCGACCTTTCTTGTGCAGATATTCAAGGAAGAGGTGTTTGATTTGCTAGATTCGAAGACTGCCGGACTTGCCAGAGTCCCCATCCAAATTCGGGAAAGGGTCAGTGGAGGAATTACCCTTTCTGGGGTTACGGAAGCCGAAGTGAGTTCAAAGGAAGATATGGCTTCATATCTACTGCAGGGTTCACTATCTCGTGCCACAGCAAGCACAAATATGAATAGCCAATCAAGGTGTCTTTTCTCTCTGTCTATTTTTTTTTCTTTTAGTAAATGATCAAATGAACTCACTATTGTGCATGTTTTCATGGCCATATATCTAATTGAAATGTCGAAGCTAACATCATCCTGATCCAAGTATCAGCTGCAATATTGAGTGTTAGATGGATAAACCGACACAGTTCCTTAGGTTTTGTACTTGGATTCACAAGTTGAAGCATTTTTTATAATTTTAATGGTGCAATCTTAATTTTATCCCTCTCATCTGGACGTTTCCTATTTGTTTAGTCGTTCACATGCCATTTTCACAATCTCGATGGAGCAGAGGAGAACAGCTCATTCTTCTGTTGGAGAAGATGCTGGTGATGTTCTTACGGCAAAGCTTCACTTGGTAGACCTTGCGGGTTCTGAGCGAGCTAAACGGACAGGTGGAGATGGTAGCCGTTTACAGGAAGGTAGCGTGCCATGTGGCTGTCATTGTTTTCCCTGACATGAATTCTCCGTCAACTTCAAAGAGATGATGCATATTGGCAGGAAAATATTTTCGTTTTCTGTTGATATTCTTTTTGGCATTAAATTTACTTCATAAAATTATATTCTTGTTATTTTAAATCAAATTACTGGATACATCATTATTCAGCTCCTTAGTTGCTTTATCCATTTAGTCTTCTTGTGTTTCTGTTTTCTCTAACATGTAAGATTTTGTTCCTTGTGAACATTATATATACTAGAGGTTCGCTGTTTTTTTTGTCTGAAGGAAGCTAATATCTCCAATCCTTTATGTTTTAGGCATTCACATAAACAGAGGATTACTGGCTCTTGGCAATGTCATCAGTGCTCTAGGAGATGAAAAAAAACGGAAAGAAGGAGGTCATGTTCCATACCGGGACAGCAAGTTAACTAGAATACTACAGGCAAGGATTACTTTTGCAATGCTGTGAAGAGTACTAATTATGAGAAAGATCATTTAAACTAAAACAACTAGCTGGCATCTTGGATGTCCATTAATACAATGTGGCATTAGATATTGCTGTCCTCACATGCTTGAGCTTATTGATTTAATTAAGTAGCTTCAACTTTTGTTAAGTCCTCATCCCACGCTCAGTATAGAAAATATCTTGAATAATTTATCTAATTTGTACTCAAACGTGCAGGATTCTCTTGGCGGAAACAGCAAAACCATCATGATAGGTACGCATTTAACTTATCATGGCTCTCTGTATAACCCGTCTGCCTTCCAAAGATTTTCATAGTTACATTTAGGGTCTCAATATCTCATATAATGTCTTTGATTCATGAATTCTCCATTTTAATAATGCTTGACACATCACAGCCTGCATAAGCCCTGCTGACACAAATGCTGAAGAGACTTTGAACACCTTAAAATATGCGAATCGTACACGGAACATTCAAAACAAGGCTATTGTAAGCTCTGCAACATTGTAACTATTTTATATATCGCGTCTGTTATATATTTTGATTTCTATCAATGCCTCTGATTTGTCCTTTTCACTGTTTGAATTTATAGGTAAATCGTGATCCGGTTGCTTCCCAAATGCAAAGAATGCGAAGCCAAATTGAGCAATTGCAAGCAGAGTTGCTTTTCTTCCGCGGAGATTATAACACACCCGCTGAAGAAATTAATGTATGTGACTCATGAGATCTATTACTTTCATAAATTCGAGGATCTACAATAGATAGAAAGCATTATTCTTTGTATCTGTATTACTAACCATTAAAACTGAAAATGAAGATTCATGGCTATAAGAACTTTGTCTTATACGGCAGTATTTATGTGTTCTTAAACATCACAATGCTTCTTTTGTTGGTGTATAGATTCTTAAGCAGAAAATATCCTTGCTTGAAGCAAGTAAAGTGGAACTACAGGAGGCATTTCAACAATGTCAAATCAGTAATGATCATCTGAGACAGATAGCTATAGATGCTCAGGTTAGTCTTCTAACATTTTCCAATCTTATGGTTCATAAAGGATTGATAGGTTTGCAGATATTCTTAGAACGCCTTATTATATTTCTGTGCAGGTGGAAAGAGATAGGTTAATCATGAAAATTGAAGCTATTCAATCTGGAAAACCATTGCTTGATGCTGAATCAGATAAGGTTAGGTTCTTTTTCCCCTCAACTATTATTATGTATCATCCGATTAAGATCTGATTTTTTGTTTGGAATTTCTTTTCCCTATTTTCAGGATTTCAATTTGTTGAAAAGCTATATTTCTAAGGTTCACGAACTAGAGTGTGAGCTAATGAGGTTCCGAAAATTAAACCATTTAATACGTGAAGACTCTACTGATTGTTCTGATGCTGAAAACTTTGGTTATCATCCAAGAAACTCATATCTTGTTGATTCTGATGTTAAGACTGCAGAAACAGATGGTATGCTACTGTTAAACAATTGTTCTTTTCAGCATATATAAGCTGCCTCTTGTGTGGCTCATTGGAATTATTTAGTCATTTGTAGTGTTGTTGACTTGTCTAAACTCTTCACATGTTCAGAAGTCGTTGCAGTTGCGGAGAAAGAGCTTGAACATTCTTCTCTTCAGGAAAAATTGGATAGGGAACTCAAAGAGTTGGACAAAAGACTTGAAGAGAAAGAGGTGAGTGCTTAATGGTTTATGGTTTAACCAAATAGCATGTGTTGTTTATGGACTTCTTACACGAGTTGAAAACAAACTCATTTAGTACCCTTAGGGTTTTTTCTTTCTGATTAAGCTCATTTACCTACACCATGTAGTGGTTGTTTTGTGGAAATATGTGTTTCTTATATCCTCTCTTGTCTATCTAATTGACGTGAAAATTGTTTAAGTGTTTTTTCGAATGTATATTAAAGAGCAAAGGGCCAGAAAATTGGTATCTCAGTTGCCCCTTTGTTTCTTATCTATCCTGTATTTAGGCTGAAATGAAGCGATTTGTGAGTCCTGAGACGTCCGTTCTAAAGCAACATTATGAGAAGAAAGTTAATGAATTGGAAATCGAGAAAAGGGCTTTGCAGGTAAATTTAAGTAAAAATCCTCCCACGGAATACTCTTTTTATGTTGCCTGATGTTACAATCATTTCTACAGAAAGAAATTGAGGATCTTAGGCATAGTCTGGCCGATATTGCTACCAACTCTGGCGACAGTGCTCAGATGCTGAAGGAAGAGTATCTTCAAAAACTTAATGTTCTCGAGACCCAGGTATTTTTTAAATTAAAAAACGATCAATCAAAATGTCAAATTAACTTTGTTTATGTTCTTCTAAAATCTCAGTCTGTGTACAGGTAGCTGAGTTGAAGAAAAAACAGGATTCTCAAGCTCAGATGCTGAGACAAAAACAAAAAAGTGATGAAGCTGCCAGAAAGCTGCATGATGAGATCCAGAGGATAAAGACACAAAAGGTTCTAAATACTTTGAACTTGAATGTAAAGTGGTGTATTCAGTTTGCTGATAACAATATTATTATTGTAAAGGTTCAATTACAACAAAAGATAAAGCAAGAATCCGAACAATTCAGGCTCTGGAAATCATCTCGGGAGAAAGAAGTCCTCCAGGTGCTCCTATAAATTGATTCTTTTGTTTTTGACTAGTCAAGACTTGTAAGCATTTCTATGTGCTATCACTAAGCTATTCTCCTTTTTGCTTACGACTACCGTGCCCACTCTTGACACTCAGATAATGCTTTACTTTCAACTGTCAACTGAAAATGGTTCCGTGATGTGTTTTTTTATAGCTAAAGAAAGAGGGAAGGAGAAATGAATATGAGATGCATAAGCTGTTGGCACTCAACCAAAGACAGAAACTGGTAACAACTTGTCCTATTTAAATATAAGGGCCACGTGTTTTTGAAGATTTGGAAGTTTAATTCATTGAGGCATGTAGGTATTACAGCGGAAGAGTGAAGAAGCTGCAATGGCGACAAAACGGCTTAAAGAGTTGCTAGATTCTCGGAAAGCTTCCCGTGAAACACTTGGTTCGAATAAAAATAATTGTTTCGTTAAGGAGTTATAATGATGTCAACATTTGCCATTTATTGATTCTTTTACTTTCATTGTGCAGTAAGTAGCAAAGGTCTAGGAATTCAGGTACGCTCCTAGTGGTTGGCCTTTAGAATTTCTTCTATTACGTTTAGCATACACACTATGCAGATAGTGGAATCATGCAATTGATCATTAAGTTACAGTTCATACATTGGTTAATACTGCTATCGTCTTTTATTTTGTTTGAAGGCTCTTGTGCAGACTATTGAGCACGAGATGGAGGTTACTGTGGGAGTGCATGAAGTGCGCTCGGAGTATGAACGACAAATAAAGGAGTAATTACATCTGTTCCGTATTTTCTTTTGTAATTTGTTCCTACTTTGATGAATGTTTCATCTTTGCCCTTGTACTGTTCTTCCTTACGAACTTTTAGGTGCTTGTCCAAAACTGATATATTTTTTGTGATTAATATTTGTTCCATCTATCGCAGGAGAGTCAAGATGGCTGAAGAAATTGCTAGGTTGAAGGAAGAAGCTTTGATTGGAAAACAAGAGAACTTGAGGTCTTATTTATATTGTAATTTTCTTGGTTCAGTTTTTTCCCTCCAGAACAGAAAACTAAAAGCTTTAACTTGTTATGCTCTATAACAGTGGGTTCCCGCAGACAATGTCTCCCGGTGCTAGAAATTCAAGGATTTTCGCTCTAGAGAACATGCTTGCTACATCATCAAGTACCCTCGTTTCCATGGCATCTCAGTTATCTGAAGCCGAGGAGCGTGAGCGAGCATTTAGTGGCAGAGGAAGGTGGAACCAAGTCCGCTCTATTACTGAAGCCAAAAGCATGATGGATCATCTGTTTAACCTTGCCTCATCTTCCAGGTATGTCAGTGCTCTCTCTTTTTCATAAATCGAACCTCTGATTTTCTTGTTGCTTACCATTACTTTTCCTTTCCCACCCTAAAGATGCCAACTAAGGGACAGAGAAGTTGACTGTAGAGAGAAGGACTCAGAAATTAGAGAGTTGAAGGAGAAAGTAGTCTATTTAGTCCGGCAGGTAGATCTACAGAAGGCAGAACTTAGCCGGCAGGAAAAATTTATAGTGAGTGGAAGTGTACTTGTCTTGACGCATGTTCCTTCCCCAAGTTAACACCACTGACCATCTATATGGATAATTCTTTGCATGATCATTTTTAGATGTAAATCTTAAGTTCTTTATCCATGCATATGAGTATCATACTCTTGACTGTGAGATTCGCAGTGGTGCAGTTGTGGTAATTAGACTTCGATTTTATTTCTGCATATCTAGCATAGAACAGTTTCGCAAGTTTCTTTTCCTTTTTAAGCTATTTCTGATATGCTCCTGAAAAGGGCCACTAGCATTTAGCGGATGCATACGCTTTCATTTACTTTGTCCATGTCCCAAAGTATGATATCCAGTTTTCTATAGGCAAGATAATGTTATTCTGAAAATGAGGCATTTGATTCTTGGGATTCATGTTCTTTTTTATTATTTTGAGTCGCATTTTTTGTGCCCATTTTCTTTATAAGCTATTCAAAGCATGACTCTGGTCTTTTGGCAGAAGTTAGCTGTGGAGAATCAGCCCAAAGGAATTAATGAATGTTTTCCTGAAACCTATGCTAGAAACAGCAGAGAAAGGCATATTTATGACTTGCGACCTAAGGTACATCATTGGTTCATGATTTTGAAGGAATACATTTAAGCTAGCATTTTGTAATTCAATTATAATTTCCATCTTTATTTAGGGTAAAACAGCATTGTCTCATTCTTTATACCTTCATGACATTATTCTTTTATGTTTTTCGTGGCATGGGATTCAATTGCTGATTTATTTTGTAGGGATTCGGCAGCTCCACAATCATGAGTAGTGACGTCTATAGATATGAGCAACTAGAAGACATGGATACATCAGATGATGACCTGCCTGAACATGCATCTCAGGATGAGGAGTGGGTAAAAACTAGAGAAAGGAAAAAACGCCATAGGAGAAGGATCTCTAAAATGGTTGACAGCGGCAAACCATATTTAGATTCCGAACAGTCAACATCGGTGTCAGCTGTAGGGAGCTGTTGCTCCTGCAGTAAGAGTTCTTCGTGCAAGACTTCAAGATGTGAATGTCGAGCAGAAGGAAATAGTTGTAGTATTTCTTGTTCCTGTGAAACTACAAGATGCTGCAACAGAGAAGCAGCTGCAAAGGTCCTGTGTCAGACAGAGGCTATTGAAACTAGGTTAGATGATCATGAAAGAAGTCAAAGTCTCGCTTCCCATGGTGCAATGCTACTTCAAACTGCTTTGTCGGAGAAGCTGACAAGCATCAATGATGGTGGCACCACACGGAAGCCATTATCTGACATCGCGAACAACCTGGTAACTTAACTCACTTCTCTTTCAGAATGAATGATCTGTTCATAGTTTTATCATAATGAAATTTGCATGATGTGTGCGCTTCTTTTTTAAAGTGCATGTTTGCTAAAAAGTTGAAATTAGCATCATTCTTTGGTGTTTCTTGTTGGGTGTACTCTCTTCGCCAACACCTGAATACTCGTGTCATCTCTCAGGCTCCCTCTATGATACCTAAGCCTAACATTCGGAAAAAATGGCGCAAGTCATCTATTCAGCTAGTACCTGCTGCTCCACCTCTTGCTCCAGATCAGAATGTTGAAGTGGCACAAGACCTACCCAAAACTAAAGCAGAAGTTGTGCCGTTGAGATTACCACGAGCAATGCGCTCCACTTTGATAAACAACAACAGTCAGCTGAAAGAGAGGAATGCCGACCAGCCCAATGAATCAGCTAATGTTGAAAACTGCAGTTCGACAACAGGAGGTTCGCAACAGGAAACCGGAACGCAAATTGGGAAGGAAAACCAAGGAATCTAACGCCTGTAGTTCATTATATTCATTCTTTTGTGCTTCTAACTGTTTGAGCATAGAGATCACTGGATGAGCTATTTGAATTGTAACTTTAGCTTGCTCTACAACGATGTTTACCGCTGCAAACAATGATGGGGCTGTTGCATATGCAATATAAAGTTGGTGTTTCTGGATATAAGATTAAATGTATGACATGCTGTTCGTTTTAGTGAGATAATAGTACTGCCAGGTGCCAACAGTAATTTTTGTGATAAATATTTGGATTACATTATTAGCGATCCACCTCACTACACTCTTCATACTTTGATCAATTCTATGTGACATGAGCCTTTTTATTTTGCTTCCATTTTCTACAATTCTTGAACTTGGCTTTGAGAGCGAACTGGGTAGGGAAATTATTTCTGGATTTATGTCTTATGATTCCTACAATAGTTTCTTCGTGTGATTTTGATGTTGCATGTAACAAATTGATTGAATACTTGTTTAGTCATTTGCCAAACTTCTATTGTTTTTGGTCATATTTTTGAAAATTCGTACGTCTGAGCGGACGGAACGGGGCATAAGCACGATGGAACAGAGCGAAGAGCGAAGAACTTCTGGAGAATTCCAAAATCAATTTTATATTTTTAGAGTTGAAAATAGAGGTTACCAAAAAGGGCGGGTCAAACAGGTCCGACTCAGCCTGCCCGTGAAAAATGCAGGTTTGGGTCGGACTGACCCGTTAAAAAAACGGTCCAGGCCAGGCTGATCCGTATTGAAAATGGGTCAGACTGGCCTGTTTTAAAAAATGGTCCAGGCTAGGTTGAGATTCCTAGCCCGGCGGGTTAACCGGTTGGCCTGTTTAACCTGTTTATATATATATATATATATTTTGAATTTTATAATATCCTACAACCTTTTTTTTTTGCGTACTTGCAAGGTATCCTACCGGCCGGCAGCCATTTATCCATCCAACTCAAAACTCCCTACTCGCTAAAGAAGCTGCAAGCTGCAAAGGTCATTAAGGATCTCCACTAGAAGAATTAGTCCAGAAACTGACCTCCTGTATTCCAAACTCTTACTTTCGAAAGTTGCTCTTGACCTCCATTTCAATATCACAGATTGTATTTGGTATGTTTTTCTTTCGATTTTCAATGTCACTTTCGATTTTGTTGGTATGTTTTTCTTCACACAATTTATTGAGAATTCCGAAATAGAGGTTGCGTTACGAACTTTCTTCGGAGTGATGGTCCACAATTTTGTAGCTTCTGTTCTGTAGAAGAATTGAACAATTTTGTAAATTTGTTCTGTTCTGTAAATCTGCACAATTTTCCTGTATTCATAATTTCATATGTTCTAGATTGAGGTGAATCGATTTAGTTGTTCTACATTTTTTGATCAATAATAAAAACGGGCCAAACAAGCTAGCTCGTTTTGTAAATAGGCTAGCTTGGTCTGACCCATTTTTTTTGGCAAAGTGGGTCAGCCTAGTCCGTTTCATAAACAGGCTAGCCTGCACCGACCGATATTTATAAAATAGGTAGACTGTGTTTCAAAATACAGCCTGCCAACCCGAATAAAATAGGGCGGGTCAGCCTGCCACGCCCGTTTGGTGACTCTAGCTGAAAGTATTCAAAATATTAGTATACATAATTTAATTACACTACATTTTCAATACATTTTGTAGGACACCATGAGATGCGAAAATTTTCAAATAGGGGATGATATATACCAGACAATATTTCATACGTCCTGAATTCTAATCATGTTCGTCAACTGTTGATCTGACGGTCAGGATTAGATCACTTAAATTAAATAAATGTTTAAATCGTGACCGTCCACTGTTGATCCAACGTCCAAGATTAAAATTTGGAATGTAAAAAATGTCATCCGGAATATACCATCTCTCAGCAGAAAATTTGTGCTCTCAGCCAATTCAAATCCCAAACAGCAATATGCTGATGACACTATCATTTTTGGGAATGGATCAACTCATGACACTGTCACTATAAAGAGAGTTTTGTTGCTATTTGAGGCTGCTTCAGGTTTTAACGTGAATTATCACAAAAGTAAGCTCTACACTATAAATATTCGACATTCTGCTATACTAAGACATGCTAGGATTCTGCAGTGTAAGACTGAATCTATTCCTTTTAAATATTTGGGAGTCTCTGTGGGTTCTAACCCAAGGAAGCATGAAACATGGCGACCTGTGGTGCAAGCCATTAAGAAAAGATTGTCTGGTTGGGAGACTGTCAAGGATCCTTTCTTTATGTTGTGTGATCGAGCCTTGGTAAACTTCTTCCAGCACTTCAGCCGTGATATCTCGAGTGTGATGCTTCTTGTCGAGCTGCGGTTGCTTTCTCCGGCGACCTATGATGGTCACAAGATAAACTGTATGGAGTGAGATGTATGAACTCAATAATGGGGAGATCAATACCCTGCAGAACTCAAATGGGAGAACTAACCATTCAATAGAAAGAGAGGAATTCTCAATCAAAACATTCGATACATTCTCAGTACAACGACGTTGCTTAAATAAGCAAGCTGCTAGAATCATAAATGCAGAAATAAAGATACAACTGCCAACATAATTGTTCTGGCTGGAATGACAAAGGTCAGGAGCTTGGCATGGAAACTAGACTTCCTTCATTACTCCTTGTCTCCCTCATTTACTCACTTTTCTTGTTGCGCCGCTGGAAGGTGAACTTTATCTCAGGCCTGTTTCTTGAGTCCCGCAAAAGTGGTAATTGCTCCCTGACAGAGACCAAATATATATCTCAGGGGGGGGGGGAGATTAGTTCTCTTGAAATCTGTTCTCACAAGCATCCCTTTGTTCTATTTTTCAATTTATAAGGCTCCAAAGGCGATTCTTACCAAGATAACAAGGTTGCTTCGTAAATTCCTATGGGGGGTAAGCTAGAAGGCAACAAGCGCATAAATTGGATCAGTTGGAAAGATATCTGCCATCCTATTGATCGTGGAGGGCTGGGGATAAAGTCTTTGCAAGAATTCAATTATTCACTCCTAGCAAAGTGGGGCTACAGACTGATGATTCTAGATGACTCAGTCCTTTGGAAAACAGTAATTGACAGTCTCTATGGTGACCCAAACGTTCCAAACCACATGCTATCTTCCACACAAGGGGACAACAGAAGGGACTCAATTTGGTGGCGGGATCTTAGAGATGATATAACTACGCGTAGCTGGTTCGCAGCGAATTTCAGAAGAAAGTTTGGGGGGGGGGGGAGATTACCCTATTCTGGAAAGACATATGGTTGGGTGACTCCAGTTTTGAGGTCAAATTTCCTGACCTCTATGCAGCAGCGGCCAATAAACATGCAACAATAGCACAAAAAAGGAGCTTTACCACACATTGGAGTTGGCAGTGGCTATGGAGTGAAAACTATACAGAGGAGGCATTCTTACAGTTAGCTATGCTACTCATTGATCTAGCACAGGCTCCGGCCCCAACATCGGAGACAGACATATGGGTGTGGAACAAAGATGTGGAACAGGCCTATTCTACAAAGAATGTTTATAACCAACTCATGCAACCACAGTGGAGCATACAGACAAATCAATTTGATGCTAGGAGAGCATGGAATAGAATGATACCTTCCAAAATCTGTTTCTTCATATGGCGACTCCTTAATCATAGACTCCCTACTCGGAGGAATCTCCAACAGCGTGGAATGCAGCTTTTCAATATCAGTTGCCCACTCTGCTCGGTTGTTGAGGAGATAGAAATTCATCTTTTCAAGGAGTGCAGAATTACGAAGCAATTCTTCATGATGTTGTACAATTGGCTAGATATACCTGAGGTGGAGCGGCAGCAGGCATTTCAATCTGACGCAGATGGTCTCCAACTACACATGAAGCTACAAAAACCACCCTGGACCGCAAGCAGCTGGAGGTCTGTATGGCAAATTGCTGTATGGCAACTATGGCGCGGAAGGAACAGGTTAATCTTCCAGCAAGAGCCTTGGATTCCGAACGAGATTATGGATCGAGTAAAGATGCAGCTGTAGCTAATCTTTCAACAGAAACGCTTGATTCATCTCACATACTCGTTTGGCGAGTGGACTAGGGAGCCAAAACACTGCTTTCAAATGGGCGCGACTTGATTGACTGAGGATGAGAAGAACCCTAGTATTTGGGGGGAGAAAATCGATCTTGTAATCTGCAATATGTATTTGGCTTGGGAGTTGATCTGTAAATAGCCAAAACCTGTATACCAAAGTTTAATCAATACAAAGTATTACTTATAAAAAAAACATTAATTTATTAAATGAAAATTATTTTAATAATCTATTATTAGTTTTGTAATATATCATTAAATTTAAATTTCAAATAATTTTATATTTTAAAAAAACACCATTCATTCTAAAGATAAAAACAAAAAAATATATATGAAAATTTGCGAAAACCGGACCTAGATTAAATTTTAAATTCAAACCTACTATTGTAATGATTAATTTATAAATTCAGCCACCTATAACCTATACGTGTAATTTAATCAATTATATTTTTAGCAAGAAATCTTAACAAGAATAAAAATAATAAAAGGTTTCAAACATTGGCAATAAAAATCAAGTGACATCATAAATGATTACAAAAAATAATGTCCAGGATTATGAACAATCCTAATATCCCATGCAAATTTCTCCACTCAAAATAAGAACGACGAAGGATAATTAGCCCCAAATTGCTGAAAGAAGACCGGATCCACGGATGGAAAGCCGGGTTTGCAGAAAATTAGGGTTTTGACCAACAATTCCACCGCCATTAAAGTGGTCGTTAACCATCGGAAAATTAAATCCGCCACCATCGGAAAATTAAATCCGCCACCATCGGACCAAAACTGGTTTGGCTCCACGACGCTGGTGAGTGGGCCTGGAAGCGTATGAGGGCATAAGGAGGCGGACATGGAGGTTGGATTCACGGCATGAACATCGTGAATGCTTGGTCTGCGCCTATCCGCCGGAGTCGAACTCGTCTGCCGCCGGAAGTACTTTTGTGCATGGCTTGCAACTCGTGTTGAGGTTTTGGATATAACATAGTGCGTAGATATGCTCCTCCAATCTCCTCTTCCATATCTATTGAGTATTTGAAAATAGTAGAACAAGAACTCAAAGATATAGCAAACGTGAAGGAAGATGTTTAGGGTTTCGTATTATCTTCAATGAGTACAAGTATTACATTGGGTCACTATATATAAAAGGTTACACAGAGTTTAATATAGGAAGGATTCTATACAATCTTTGACTTCCCTGATTATGTGGGATCTTCCATAATCTTTTCGTTAACATCTTCCCTGAAACTCAGCGGTGGCGAAATCAGCATAAGCTTTGATCTTAGGTGCTGAAACCTTCCGGTTCCAAGTCCCTTGGTAAAAATATCTGCAAGCTGATTCTGTGTATTAAGATGATGTATCTCAATATCTTTGTTAAGAACTTTCTCTCGGATGAAGTGATAATCAATCTCAATATGTTTTGTGCGAGCATGAAATACAGGATTTGATGCAAGTGAGAGCGCTCCTATGTTATCACACCACAATACTGGACGATCACGTAGAGGGACATGAAAATCCTTGAGCAGCATCCTAAGCCAGTATAGCTCGGCTGTAGTCAAGGCCATGGCGCGATACTCAGCTTCTGTGCTGGATTTGGATACCACATTTTGCTTCTTAGTAGACCAAGATATAAGAGATGAACCTAGCAGTATGCTATAACCAGTGGTGGATCGCCTATCATTTCTGTCTCCAGCCCAATCCGAATCACAAAAAGCTTGAAAGTGTAATGTGCCCTGACTGTACCATAATCCTAGGTCTGGTGTACTTTTGAGGTATCTGAGAACACATTTAGCTGCTCCCCAATGATAGTTAGTCGGATTCTGTAAGTGTTGACATAGCTGGTTCACTGAGAATGCAATATCAGGTTGAGTCAATGTGCAGTATTAGAGCACACCCACAATTTGACGGTACAATGTCATCCCAGGTGCAGAAAGTTGCAACCTATCAGTGACTCTAGGAACACCTCGAGATGAAACGGGTGAAGGTAATGGCTTGGAATTCTCCATCTTGGCTCGCTCCAACAAATCACATATATACTTTGTCTCCCGAAGGTGAAGCCCTGTGGAATCACGAGTAGCTTCAATGCCAAGGAAATAGCCGAGTTATCCAAGATCCCTTAGCCGAAATGTAGTCTGAAGATTCACCAGCAATTGAGATATAGCAGCTTGAGATGATCCAGTGACCAAAATGTCATCAACATAAACTAGAATCCAGAGTTTAACACCAGCCTCATGAAATGTAAAGAGTGATGAATCATTCATAGAGCACTGAAAGCCAAGGTCTGGGAGACAACTTGAAAGACGAACATACTAGGTCCGAGGTGCTTGTTTCAAGCCATATAAAGCCTTCCATAGAGAGCAAACATAATCAGGACACTTCTCAGAAACAAATCCTGGTGGTTGTTCCATAAACACCGCTTCTTCGAGTTCGCCATTAAGAAATGCATTTAACACGTCCAGTTGATGAATGGCCACTCAAATTGTACAGCCAAGGCTAGAAATAGCAGAAGTGTGGCCATTTTAACCACTGGGCTAAATGTCTCAACGAAATCCAATCCATACTCCTGCTCAAAACCACGAGCCACAAGACGAACTTTGTATCGTTCAATGGTTCCATCTGATTTCTGTTTGATTTTGTAGACCCATCGGCAGCGAATAACTTTCTTACCAGACGGATGAGGACACAAGTCCCAAGTTTGGTTAATAAGCAAAGCATCTACCTCTTCTTGCATAGTTTCTAACCATTCTGAAGATAATGCTGCTTCCTGGAAAGATGTAGGCTCCACAGGAACATGAACACTCACAAGAGCCTGAAAAGGATGACGAATAGCATTATAAAGATGATAATCAGTAAAGCTCTTTGGCTTTAACCAGCCAGTCTGAGATCGAGTCACCCAAGTAGTAGTCATATGTAGAGAATCAGGCACTGATGATATGTTGGGCAGTTCTATGTTGCAATCAGACACTGATGATGGTATACAATCAGGCACTGATGATGTGTTGGGCAGTTCTATGTCGGAAGATGTTACCGAGAAGATTTACCCACTTCTGTGACCATATAATACCATGTTGAACCAGGAACTGGATTAGAGACACATAGATCAGGTGAGGGAGGCAGGTGATCAGATGATGAGTTGCTGAGACTGTGAGAATCGACTGAGGGTGTGGAGCATTCGGGTGAAGCATTATCATGAAGAGAATGGATTGGTGCTGTATCAGTCTCTAACCTGATTGACTCAGTGGCATTTGAAGTTGGTGGTGCAGGGGGAAGGACAGGCAGCTAAAACCCGAGACAATCAGTATGGGTAGATGGATTACCTGAAGTTTGAACTACTGCAGGATCTGATATTTGTGTAGGAGATGGCTTAACCAGGGCTGGAAATGTAGTTTCATCAAAGACCACATGACGAGAGATGTAGGTGGTTTTGGAAGATGGATCAAGACACTTATAACCAACATGTTGAGAGCTATATCCAATGAAGATACACCTGGAACTCCGAAATTGAAGCTTATGAGTATTATATTGTCACAGAAGTAGGTAACAAACACAACCAAAGGTTCTAAATTTGTTATAATCGGGGGAAGACCCGAATAAGCACTCAAAGGGACTCCTGTTGTGAAGAGTTGGTGTAGGTAATCTGTTGATAGTAAAAATAGCAGTAGAACAGGCTTCAACCCAAAACTTGTGTGACAAACCAGATTGAGCTAGAAGTGTGAGACCCATCTCTACTATATGTCTATGTTTCCTTTAAGCTAAGCCATTTTGCTGTGGTGTATAAGGACATGAAATGCGATGTAAAATCTCAAAATTTTGAAGAGCGGTTTTGAACTGGTTTGAGCAATATTCACCCCCTCCATCAGTTTGAAAGGCTTTAACTTTAACGGGAAACTGGTTTTCAACCATTGCACGAAAGGTAATGAAAGTTTGATAGACATCAGATTTTGCTTTCAAAGGATATAACCAAGTGAATCTTGTAAAATCATCGACAAAGATCACATAATAACGAAATCCATTGGTGGATAAAATGGACGTAGACCATACATCAGAATGGATAAGTTCAAGAGGACATAAGGAAATCCAGTTTGATGAAACAAACGGTAATTGTTTGTGTTTTCCTAATTGACAAGGTTCATAGACTGAAGCATGACTAGATAAGTAATTAGAAGGTAATTGGAAATGATGAACTAACTGACGAATTATTGTAGAAGAAGCATGCCCTAGTCGACAATACCATCTTGACAAAGTAGGAGAGGACTCGGTGATACTCACAAGTGCTGTTTTAACCACACCAGGTGAGGAAGAAATGCAGTGAGGAAGCTGAATATGGTACATCCCTCCCCTAGTTGGACCCTAAAGAAAGATCTGGCCTGTCTTGTTGTCCTTGACAAAAAAACCAGAGGTAGTAAGGATAAAGTGACAATGATTATCAACACAGAATTGATATGCAGATAGAAGATTAGCAGATGCATTAGAACACTTAAGAACTCTGGACATTTTCAAAGGCCGAATGGGATTGTGGATATGAAAAGTACAAGTATTCATGATCTCAAGGCCAGTACCATTATCAACTAGGACTGAATCAGCTCCAGAATAGGCTTGCTGCTGAGTAAGAGGACCTGTATTGTTGGCAATGTGTTCATTGGCACCACTATCAATGTACTAAGTACTATCAGCTATCTCACTATTCACCTGTGCAGCCATTGCAGCGAGTTGTGTTGGTGGATGACGCCCTTGATAGGAATAATTCATCCTTTGATAACAATCCAGAGCAGTATGGTAAAACATCCCACAGATTTGACATTTGATAGCATCCTGTGGTGTATCTGAGTGAGGTTGGACATAGCTGAATTGATCAGCTGCCCCTGGTGATCCAAAAACACCTGCTCCTGCATATCCTGGCATTTGAGGTTGAGAAGGATTGTTAGCAGAATTGTTGTTAAGAGGCAGACTGGTCTGGTAAGGAGATGAAGTCCATCGTGGAACTCCATTGGACCTACGACAGGCCGTACACTAAGGCGCCCTCGACCTCGAGATGATGAGGATCCACCCCGAAAAGATGGCCCTCGTCCAGACCTTCCACCAGATCTGTAGGAATTACTGAAGAACACTACCAGTTCTGGAATAACGGTTGGCAGTTTAGAGGCATAAGACAGTAAGCCTCTTTCAAATTTCTCCAGTGTCATTGGAGCATCTGTTCTAAGCATGTTCACATTAGCCACAAATAAATCATATTGAGAGTGAAGTCCAGCAGCAATAAAAGAGATAGCATCATCATCAGAAATTTCAGTTCCACTCATTTTCAATTCAGCAATAATGAGTTTTGCTGAGTCTAAAAACCCTCCACAAGAGTGAGAACCCTGTGACAGAGTTACCAACTTTCGCCTCAAATCAAATATGTCAGTACGATTTTTGCCAGCATATTTATCAGCAAGGAATGTCCAAACTTCTGCAGACGTATCAAAATGAAACACAGATCTGAGAACTCGATCGGTTAGGGTTGAATTGATCCAAACCTTACATTGCTGACCCTTTTTAAACCAGGCATTGTACGCAGGATTCCTTGTTTTAGCAGCAGTCTCTGATGCTGAGGGCAGAAACTCAGGAGGTGGTCCTTCGATACCATCCACAATATCCATGAGATCATTGCTGCGAAGGATAGACTTGATCTGTGAGACCCAGACCAGATAATTGGCTCCATCACATTTTGAGATGACAACTTGCGGCAGTCCTGATGCACTGAGATTCGAAGCAGCCATGAATCTGACTAAAAAAACTTTTGAATACCAAAAAGAGGCCAAACAGTGTGAGATCTGCGATTCGAAATCACACTCTAAGTGATTGAGGGAAGCGAAAAATGTCTCAGATCAAAATTGACAGAGACAACACGAGAATGTGTATCCTATAGTTCGAATACACAAGCACAACTGTTAGCAAATAGGTTTCCGAGGATCGATTTGGCGTTTGCCTATGGCTCTGATACCATGAAAATAGTAGAACAAGAACTCAAAGATATAGCAGACGTGAAGGAAGATGTTTCGTATTATCTTCAATGAGTACAAGTATTACATTGGGTCACTATATATAAAAGGTTACACAGAGTTTAATATAGGAAGGATTCTATACAATCTTTGACTTCCCTGATTATGTGGGATCTTCCATAATCTTCCCGTTAACAGTATTGAGCTGAAAGGAAAAATTTTCAAGGCTCAAAACAACTGGCATGGACAGAATACAGATAACATGAGGTTCCATAGGAGTGATAGGGCTCCAGGAGAGTGGCTTGATTTAACCGTAAATCGCCCTATATTTGACACTGCCAAGAGCAGAACAGTGGGAAAGTAAGCTCAAAGAATAGAAGTCAAAAAAAGCCTGAACTTAGAAAACAAAATTCAATTATATTACGCAAAATTAATCCGTACAACTAAAATCTTTAGTAAAGGCATCGGATAATATGGAGGATATTCGCTCGTAGAATGAGAAAATGGAATTCATGAGACGTAAGGAAAATTGAAAAGAAGAAAAAAAATGAAATAATTATGATTGCATTTAATGAATTTTAAAATAAAATGGTAACGCACGTTCAAGTATTAGGAGAAAATCTTTTATGTATTTTTGGGTGGAAAAGAAGTAGAAAACAAAGTTCATAATGATATGACAAAACAAGTACGTGGCATAAAGTAATTTTCCACTTCCTATTCGAATTGAAAGAATTAATGAACTACAGTCCAAGTTTTATATCTTTATTTCTTCTCTGTCTTTTTCTAAATCCTAATAGTCAAGAGATCTAATATTTATAGAGGAAAATTCTAATGCAATTAAAATTCTTATAGGGACTAATAATTCAAGTCAGATTAAGATTTTTAATTACACAAAAATCCCAACAAATGCTTTACACAAGCTGCTGAATGTTCAGCGGAACGTCAGTGAAGAATTCTGAACCGAAAGTGAAGCATCCAACAATGAGCGTGATGTAATCGAAACTGAAGCCGGGGGTATGACACCTAATAAGACACATCCATCATTATTGGTAAGTAGTATTGACGTTTCGGCTGAACGGAATGTACCCGAAAGTAGCGTCGGGGATACGACGCCTAAGACACCTCCACCATTGGTATGCAATGTTGATTATTGGGGGGCGAATAACAGTTACGGTGATGAAATTTTAACTGAAGATGTTGCTTCTAAAAAGAAAAACGAGAAAAAACAAGTAGCAGCAAGAGAAAACGGGAGCCTAGGCCAAAGGAGCACGAAGACATAATTTGTTAGACGAGTTTCTAAGAGGAATAAGGGATACGATCCCAGCTCTACGTTCGCAGGAGAGATGAAAAAATACTGGATAATCTCCTTATGTGGATGAATATAGAGTACAGACACAGAAAGTCGAAAGATATTCGGGATGACCACGTTTGTGTTTGAAGGGAAGACTTCCGAGCTCTTTTGGGAACTGATATGTGGCTGGAGGCAACAGTAAGGTTTAATAAATACATTTGGTTCAAATTGAGCATTTTTCTAACCAATTTTTTCCTTTCCATTCTATATCTCAGATCATTGATAAAATCCTCTATCTGATGAGGAAGAGATCAGAAAAATACACTAGTGTGTTTCCACAAAATAAGGTAATTGCCATGTCAAAATTTTGTGCTACTGTCATGAGCAGCAGAGGAAAAAACAGTAACACAGTAATGTTCAAAAGTCACTCATGGACCATGTGATGGCGTGCCTACCCGGTCGGGGACCATCATGGTTGGATTGCGATGTAGTTTACGCGCCTTGGAACATCGACAATAGGCATTGGGTGGTTGCCGTAATGGACTTGCAGAAGGGAGAGATATAAGTTATTGACAACGAGCCAGATGCGTACATTGATCAGAATGTGGGAAAATTTATATGACCATTGTGCACTGTCGTGAGGAACGTGATGAAGACTAGGCAAACAAACTTCAAGAGCAGGTGGGGTAAAAATTTTCCTCTCAACATGGAGCAATGGATGTGGAAATGCTTAAGAGGTGTATCTTTCGAGGTCAAGGAGGGTGTGCACCCCACGTAAGTACATAATCGTATGAATAATAGTGGCCCATTTGAGGATGCCATGTAAAGACCTGATAGTTTTCTATCAACAACTTTTTGTATTAATGAGTTTACGCATCTGACGTGGCGGTACCAAAGCCACCATTCATTCAGTGTGTCATTTTCGATATATGTAGATGTAGCAATTTGATACTTTTTTTATTAACGTTTTGTATTAATGAGTTTATCAGAGTATCTATTGTCGCTCGGCTCAAGACCACAATGGTCATATCGATTATTGTGTAGTGTTAATCTTCATCTACATAAATCATCATCGAGATTGTCTTCTTTGTCAGCTGCTAATCATTTCTACTCTTGAAATTCCACCGAGAGAGAAGATTGGAAAATCTGCCGCCGGTGTTGTTGATGATGGTGGCCAATATTTCTGATGCCACCGACAGCACGATGACTATCCTTTTTGCAAACCTCACCGCATACACTGTCGCATGCACAGCAAACTACGTCTCCACGACCACCGACCTGGCCGTATATACCTACTTGTTCGGAGACCGAGATGTGGTCGAAACCAAAGCTGTCGCATGTAATTATAAGAAAAGCATCACATGTTTTCTCCAAGCCAATACTCCCAACGGTATTATGTCTAAAGCGCGCGCTGTAGATGATTGTGCAGCCACTGCCCTAGGTAATTGCGCCAAGGTCCCCAAAGAGACAGCCACTGGTGGCCTACGGACAGTGGCCACACGCACTGCATTTATTGCTTTTGGCGCCGTAAAGCTTATCGATATCACAGCCGGCGTAGTCGACGATGAGTCTAAGGCACTGTTGTTCGTGAAAATAGCATTCATGCTCGCCGGTAAAGTCGACAGACTTTCCAAAAAGGTGGCCGATAAAGAATATGTGGCTCATTATAGTAGTCGCGCGTACGATGTAACAATTGCCTCATTCAAGGCCGCCATCTCATCCCTTAAGATCGTAGCCGACTATCTATAGGGCGCTGCCGACACCATTAATGACCTTTGCTACGATTCCTCCAATAGCGATGACGATGACCCTAAAGCCCCTGCTGGCCCCACCATGGAACCTGAAATTTATATCATCAGCAGTGCGACGACGATGAACCTGAAGCCCTGCCTCCCCTAGCATGTATCTTGAAATCCATATAATCTCTTCTAGTGATAGTGAGGGTGATAGTGTCGCCTCCGCTGATTCAATTCCGGAATCATACTGGGATTCTAGTTCCAGTCCTGCTCCTGCTGCTAGCGGATGACTCATTTTTGTATTTTGGACTCAGAGTTAGTGTCGGATATCGGGATTACATCGATCCTGTATTTTGTATCAATGCATCTATTATCAATTTATAATCATTGTATTTATTTTTGTTTGATGATGAATCAACGAGTTACGACCAATATCAAAATAACTTTGGTCAGGAAGACAAAAAACTTATGAATTCAGGGTATGGGAGTCGAATGCCGATGCCAGGTTCACCACGTGTAATCGCATTTACCGCATCTATCGAGGAATGAACGATGACACTATCCTGGTTTACGTTAACGGAAAAAAGAACACGGATCGTCATTCCTTATTTGGCTGTAGGGCCCGACTGATGTATCCGAGTTCACTACGTATAGTCGCTCTCGTGACGCATGACTACTCAGCTATTCAGGTTATGTATATGGGGGAATTCAGACAGGCCGTCGATAGTTAAGAAAGTAGGGTACTTGTACCGAATGCTATAACCAGATTAACCGCGTGTGAGCATTATTTGTGATTGCCGTCGTGATCACCACGACCCTATTCAGGGTAACAGATTAACTTTTAAAATAAAAATATTCTAATAATTAATATATATTGACTAATATAAAAGTAAATTGTATTGGATGATGGTATAATGATATGTGTGTCAAAATCACTTATTCTCGTACAAGTCAATTGTATTCTAATACAAGTCAATTGTATTCTAATACAAGTCAATTGTATTCTAATACAAGTCAATTGTTGTGCACAAAGAGACTTCATTACATTCCTAGTAGGTAAAGACTCAATTGTATGAATCATTGTATTCGTACATAGTGCAATTACATGTAAAGAATGGAGTTGTGTGGAGTAAAGACTCAAGAGTGATTAGTTACAGGTCAGGAAGATGAATTTAGTAATAATTATTAGGTCCTGGTTGTTTATGAATCTAGGGTATGGGGACCGACCGATCAATTCGGGTTCACCACGTCTAGTCGCATAGTTGTCGAAATTGTTCTAGCTTCATGGATTTTGGCCCCGACTAAAGTATTCTGGTATACCACGTGAAGTTGCATAATTGTTGAAATTGTTCTAGCCTCCACGGTTTAGGGCCCAACTAAAGTATTCGAGTACACCACGTGGAGTTGCGTAATTGTCGAAATTCTTCTAGCCTCTAGAGTGTAGGGCCCGACTAAAGTATTCGGGCACACCACGTCGAGTCATGTATTTATCGAAATTGTTCTAGCCTGTAGGATTTAGGTCCCAACTATTCTATTCGGGTACACCACGATGAGTCGCGTATTACTCGTCATTGATAGAACCTCTAGACTTAGGGCCCGACTCGACGTATTCGTGTACACCACATCCAATCAAGTAGTAAACGTCTCTATGGTTTGGGGCCCGATTAGAACAGCGAATGCTGTGCTAACTATAGGTTAGTTGGAGCACGAATATCTTTTCTGGGATATCCACGATTGTCCGAGGTTGGGACGCTTGTTGTGATTGTTCCGAATATGCTATACAGGAGATTTAATTATGGTATACCGTATAATAAAGCTGTGGTGAGTTGTTTATTGTTAAACAATTAGTGACCGACGGCGTGTCCGGGCTTACCACGTATTACCGACGTGAATAGAACATTTTTTTGAATAGAACAATTGATTATGTGCTTATTACAGGATAGTTTTCGGAACAACGCTTTCGGGATAACTACGATGGGTTGCGGTCTTATCAATGGGTGTGTTGTTTAATAGCTAATGGACCGACTTCAATTATCCGGACGTACCATGCATTGTTGCAATCCTACCGTCATACGTAATTAGAACAGTGGATGTTGTGCTAACTACAGGTTAGTTGGAGCCGAATGTCTTTTCCGGGATATTCATGATTGTCCGAGGTCGGGACGCTTGCTATGTTTGTTCCGAATATACTATACGGGATATTTAATTATGGTATAATAAAGCTATGGTGGGTTGTTTATTGTTAAATGTTTTGTGACCGACGGCGTGTTCGGGCTTACCACGTATTACCGACGTAAATAGAATTTTTTTTTTGAATTGAACAATTGATTATGTGCTTATTACAGGATAATTTTCGGAATAACGCTTCCAGGATAACAACGATAGGTTGCGTTCTTATCGATGGATGTGTTTGTTTAATAATTAATGGACAAACTTCAATTATTCAGGCGTACCACGCATTGTCGCGATCTTACCGTCACGTCATTAGAACAGCGGATGTTGTGCTAACTACAGGATATTTAGAGCCTGAATGCCTCTTCCAGGATATCTACGGTTGTCTGAGGTCGGGACGCTTGGTGTATTTGTTCCGAATATGCTAACGGGATATTTAATTATGGTATAACAAAGTTATGGTGTGTTGTTTATTATTAAATATTTAGTGATCGATGGTGTGCCCGGATTTACCACGTATTACCGATGTGATTAGAACAACGTATTATGTGTTTGTTACAGAATAATTTTCGGAATAGCACTTCCGGGATAACCACAATGGGTCGCGATATTACCGTCGGACGTGATTAGAATAGCGGATGCTGCTGCTTATAAAAAAAATAGCAGATGTTGTGCTAATTACAGTATAGTTGAAGTACGAATGCCTCTTCCAGTATATCCGTGAATGTCCGAGGTCAAGCAGTCATTTAATATATAATTATTGTCAAGCTTAATGGGTCGCTAATGGGACAATGGCTGAAACCCGGCCCAAAAGCAGTATCTGGAATCATCACGTAGGTTCTCGCTTTACTCGTAGGTCGTGTTATACCCAACTTATTAGAAGTTCTAAATTATACTATAGAACATGAATACACTAATGAATAGATTATTATTAAGCAATGAATACAGCTGAATTAACAACTACATGGAAGAAATGCATACAACTGAATCCTTATTCTCAAGTCTCTATTAAATGTTCAGCATGCAAATAAAAAGTTGGAAAGGGTACGATAAGAACTGTAGGCTGCATCCCTCACTCCCACCATCCACTTGTAGTTTTGTTTTCCTTATCAACACGTCAGTTGTTGCATGTCTTCGTATAGTGTCTGAGAATACCGCACTTCCGGCAGCGATTCTTGCGCTTCATTATTGCTTCGCCTTTCGATGTCGAATGCTGAGAAATTTGCCTTCCTCTCTTCTTGCCATGAACCTTTGGGAGAAGAAAAAGTGCATTGATGGGAACGACATGGAAATATATGCCGTGAAATTCTTCCTCATCATGCACCCTTGTGAAGTCCGGCGCCGACGAGTTAAGACTGTGTGATCCCGTGTCAGATTCATTCGCTGCTGCAAATGCATCTACATAGGGTGACTTGGCCTGGATGTTCATCCTGACTTCTATCTCGTTGACGTTGAGCTGACGTGCAACCAGTTCGTTAGCTTTGGTCTCACCCATTGCGACATCAATTATCACAAATTCAAGTCTCGACATAATCATGGAGCCAGCCTGCGTGCATTCTGCTACTCCCTTTGGACGCAAAACAACTTCCAAGGTATGTCTCGTAGAATCCCCGTTTACACATTGGTTTAAAAATCCAACAACATCGCCATCGTCACGCAGGAAAATGGTAGATTCTGCTGCATGGTCGAACTTCCTTTTGGGATTGTACTGCAAAACTAAATCTATTGTATCTCTACTAAGACCATATCT
>JAOYMZ010000686.1:0-25503 GCA_025802335.1 Pinguicula primuliflora | reverse complement strand
TATATAGAAAATCCAGTCGGCTGTAGACAAATGCCAAGGGTTTACTGTTGCCAGAGTGGCTTCCTTAAACATGGACTAGCCGAGCGGCCCATTCCGCTAATATTAAAAGTGAAGTTTGGGCCTAGTAGCCTAAATCCTAAATGGCCGAGATGAGAAAACCCCATACCTTACCGTTTCAGTGTTCTATGTTTTCTTTCCGTGTTCTTATACTGCAAGTAGTTCTGTTTTTTAGTGGTTAATGCTTTTCCTCCTCCTTTGGTTCGCTGAGGGAATGTGGAATTTAGATGCAGTTGAAGGTGTACCCTCATTGTTTTTGAATTTGAATGGTTGAAACTTACTGACCGTGCCGAAGGGAGAGCTTGAAATTTATTAGCTTTACTTAATTTAACTGTTTATTATATGAGTGTCTGAGTTACCTTTTCTATTAATACAACAGGAATACAATTGTCCTAGACTTTCATATCTTGTACGCTCTTGTAGTTCCAGGATCTAAAAATATGTACTTTAGATTGAAATAGTTGCGTTCCAATTATTGGATTGGGAATGTAGGTTTATCCCCAGTTGTATGAGAAGCTTGGGACTCCCTGGTATACAACTCTGTAACCATTGAGTAGCTGTCTCAATGTTAGTATGATATGCCAAATACTAGAGTTATTCAACAATGTGAATTAGGTTACAGTTAGTTTCTGGCAGGGACTTCGAAGTGTCATGATGATACTTCCTTGGATTTGATTTTCTTTAACTAGCTTCCATAAACCAAGATAAGGACCAGGGGTAGTCTATCCAGTGGAACTTCGTTAGTTCCTTTGTTCTGAAGAGCACGTCGATAGAAAAAAAATTCCCACCGATGTCTACGAATATTAACCGTGTCAATTAAATGATATAGATTGATTCCTTACTTTCTATGATTGTTTCCTTTGATATTTGATCTTATCTTTGGTATAATAATTGTGCTCTGTTATGAGATACTATCAGCTGTAGTAACTGGCCATTGCTTTTATAGGAGATATTATCAGCTGTAATAACTGCTTAATACTGCAGTGTATTATAACTATTGAGCATAGATTTGAATCCGCATTTCATTCTTCTTACTCTGTGTATTTATCTAGAATCTCTATGTATCGGTAAGATAAGTAGGCAAGTGTTTTTCTTTATTGGTATGTTTTGATACTAATTATCAGTTATCTGGAATCTCTATTTATTGGTAAGATAATTAGGTAAGTGTTTTCATTATTAAAATATTTTCTATGTTCACTTTTTTTATACTTCAACTTTTTTGCAATAAGGGCAACACACTAATGAAATAACTTGTCTCAATTTTGCTTATATATTATTTTGTAATTTTCTGTTTAGTGTGATATGAACAGATCTTAATTATATTATCACCTTGACTTCGAGCTATGGTTGTGAAATTGACTTTAACAACTCCATTTGTGTCTTCTTCACGTAAGAGCAAGGGTGGTATCTAGAATTTTTAGGTCTTATTCTTTTCACTAGATTTTCGTCATTATAGGTTGGCAACAAAATTATATGAAGATACCCTACTTCTGGTTTTACCCTCTTAAAGTGGCACCGGGATGACAACCTTCACACATTCGTAGTGCAATACCATCTTGTACCATTATAATCTCTAATTTCATTTGTGTGTTTAATTCCAAATTGCTAGTTGAGTTCTCACAACTTTCAACTTTCAACTTTCAACTTTCAACTTTCAACTGCAAATATTCGGCCTTGCCAACAGATGAGTATTTTAGAGATGGAAGTAGGTGGATCGAAAAGTGTTGAATTGTTGAGAAGTGATCTTGATAATGCTATAATAGACGATCTGGATAACTTGCCCCACGATACTGAGATGTTAAAGGAGCATTTTCAGTTTGAGGTCTGCAAGAATTCGAGTTTTAGGTTTGCAATAAAGGAGGATGAAAAGGGGAGGCTGACCCACTGCTTTTGGGCAGATGCATTTTCCAGGCAATCATACGTGTATTTTGGAGATGTGGTGGTGTTTGATACGACACGCAACACTAACCGGTATGGTATGGTCTTCGCTCCGATATTAGGGGTGAATCACCATTGTAAGCCAGTCTTATTTGGTTGTGCATTCTTAAACAATGATACCAGTGATTCTTTTGAGTGGCTTTTTAAGGAGTGGTTAAAGGTCATGCCAGCTGGACCTCCAAATACGATAATTACTGATCTCAACCCCGAGATGAAAAAAGCATTTGCTATTGTTCTTCCGAATACATTCCACAGGTATTTCATGATTTGTATTCTTTATGGTCCATATTTTTCAAACATGTGTGTAATTTCTAAAAATTTGGCAATTATTTCAACAAATACACAGGTATTATATTTGGCACATTGCCAACAAATTTTCTGAAAAATTTGGTGCAGTAGCGTATAAAGAATTATTTCAAGACTGCATATGGAACTCCGAGAGCCCTGAAGAGTTTGAAAGATGGTGGCGGGACGTTTTGGAAAAAAATAATTTGGCCCAGAATCAGTGGCTCGATGGTATGTACAGGATTCGTGCTCAGTGGATTCCTGTATATATCAGAAATATTTTGATACGATCCCGGGATCGTATCATATTTTTTCTGCCCACATGGCTAGTAGCCAGAGAGTTGAAGTTTCACATGCTTTCTTCAAAAGGTACATATCTACCCTCAATTCTTTGTTCGATTTCATCACTAGATTTGTTCGGGCACTTGAAAAAATACAAGAGAATGAACTGCAATTGGATCGTGCTGACATGTGTGAAAAGACGTTGAAAACACCTATTTGCATGGAGGAGACCTTCAGGGACCTATATACACATGCCATATTTTCCAAGTGCCAAAGGGAGATTTTTGAATGTTTAAGGCATACCATTCAACTGTCAGCGGAGGATGAACATATATTGAGGTTTGATGTGAGAAGGATTCAGGGGATTGGTGAAAGGGTTCGTATTGTTGAGGTGGAAAAATCATCGAATAAAATAACGTGTAGTTGTAAAATGTTTGAAGGTGATGGAATTTTGTGTAGGCATGTATTGGCTTATTTTTACAGAAAAGATATTGTGGAATTGTCCGACCAATTCATAATGCGTAGGTGGATGAAGTCCACCAAAGCGAAACGAGCAGTAGTTGGTGTGGGTGATTTTGTTGGAGGCCGTGCTTCATTGTTATTGGATCATGATGATGAAGAATCTCTGTCATTAAAAGGAGATGGTTTATTCGTTCGTGCTAATAGGTTAGTGGGTTATGCCACAGATGATATCAGTATTCAAGCTGTGGAAAAAGTATTTCATGAACTTGAGGATAAATTGGGTCTCGTTCAGATCTCTACTATTGGTGAAAGTGTTAACCAAGCCAGCGGAACAAGTCATTCCGGCTGTGTTTCGAAAGAATCACATCAAGGTAGGGCAAATGGTTATAGTAAAAGATTTAAGGGTGAGAAAGAGACGCCTGTTAAGAAGAGTAGGCGTTGTCATGGATGTGGGTTGATTGGGCAATCACATGACAAAATGAATTGTCCGCAACTCGCTGATGTGTAAGTACATCCATTTATTCTTTAAATTCCATTTGAGTTTGATAGATAACATTGTCCAAGCCTCTTATTTGCAGGACCTCAATTAACGAACATCGATGAGAAGGACGATGAAGATTTTGTGCCAGAGATACCTTAGGCAAGAAAGTGTCAGGGCTCAATCAAGGCCTGAAATAAGGGATTGGATGCAGGAGATTGGAAATGACCAAAGGCACAATCAATCCATGGCCGCTGATTAAGCTCACTGAAATGGCAAGACCAATCAAGTGGAAGAAGTTTATTTAAGTTTATTAATTGTTGTCTTTAATTTTTGTTTTTGGAGTTGTATCAACCTCTATATAAAAAGGTCATTTGTAAGACTCATCTATTCAAGTTATGAATGAAGTTATCTTCTCTTTAGGTCTTGTTCACCTATTGAGCCACTATATATCGGCGGGTTGTGTTCTCCATATATCGAGTCCACTAGGTTTGTTCTCCCCATCTCTTTAGAGTTCAACTTATCCTATTCCCTTCTACTTGATATGTGACTACTTCATTTATGTACTACAATTTGAGTTCCATTGTTGACATTCGGTAGAATGAACAAGGATCTTTGGTTAGGACTCATCATTTCACAAAATGGACAAAGAAACTCAAGCCTCTGTAGAATCAGATTAACAGCTTTTTTACAAGCTGGCCTTCTGATTTTTTACAGTTGTTGCAATTTTTTACAAGAGCTGGAACTTTAACAATTGCATGTTTGATCTGTTGTTGAGATGGCATACCTAGGTTTGATTTCTGTTGTATTGCAGGAAATCCTATAGTGCAAGTAATCCAGCTCCACAGGATTGCACTTTAGTATTACAATAATGCTTCCCTGAAGGATTATTGTCCAGAATTTCGATACCTACCGATTTGGTAGGTTTTCGGATGCCAAAATAAAAAAGTAAAATAAGTTCCGATATCCTTGCATCTAAACGGTTCTGATATCCTCGCACCTAAATTTTTATTTGAGCCCTCGTACTACATCGTTTAAGGTTAGGATTGAGTTTGTTGCTATTAAAATGCTTATTTAATAGGGATTTAGTTTTTTTGCCGGCAAAGCCGCTAAGACCAAAATCCATGATCTGTTCCGACATTATTTCAACGCAAGGATTCCAAAACTGGACTTATTTTTTTTATTTCGACGGCCGAAAAGTGCCCTAAAAGCATGGAATAATTTTCAATACATGTAGCACTCTTGGTAGTATTATCAATTATGATAATTTTTCATTTGATAGTTCAAATAGACTCATATTCACGAAAGTTCAATACACTTTCTTTTCGCTAGTACTTATTACAGTGGCACGAGTTGGACACAAAAATGCAACTTAAGACTGCACCTACAAGAAGCACACATTATATATGCACATCTTGAGATCCACCTACAAGAAGCACACATTATATATGCACATCTTGAGATCTGCATCTTCTGCAAAATAAAACTAAAGACGTGCTTTGACATAGAATGACTTTTTTCCTAAACATAAAAACACGACTCCGTTATTGTTATAAGCTACATATGGGGAATTCAGTCGATGAATTCCCATCTCTCTTCTACATTTGCTTGGATTCTTCAACTTTTGCATCTGCTGCAACAATTTTCTCAGTCGAAGCTTTCTGTGGTACATTTGTCATCAGAATGTCGAATTTCTCCGACTTCTCTAGCACAATTTCAATCTGGTACAACAACATGTGTATGATATCCTTAATCAAACATTGGGCCTATATATATTGAGAAGAACTATTACATGATTCTCATGCAAACTCACCCTGGCCTTTTGAAGTGTTCTTCCTCTTGCCTGATCTTTCATTCCAATAGTTGATGTCAGGATACCTATTTCAGGTAATACCAACACAATCGCATAATTGTTTCCAATTCTAAAAGCAACACGTTTGTAACTCATGATCAGTGTTCGAGAAAGCATTGGGCTAGGTGACCGCCTTCTCGAAGATGTTCATGACCTCACGAAAATTAAACAATCTCTCAATCACAAACCAAAATATCAAAAAAAAACTTTGGTCATAATAACTTACTCTTTTCTTTGACAAATCCATTGTTCTTCAATATCTCGGCAATTGTGACTACAGTTGTGATTGCTGTTATAAGAAAAGAAATAGAATTTTCAACATAAATTATGGTTTCCCAAAATAATATTTTAGGGTTCAATAATTTACCCATGCCCAATGCTGATAGCTCAATCTCAGCATGTTGTTGCAAGTACCTCTATATCACACAATAACACCAGCTCAGCTCAGCTCAAGGGCTAACACAAGATGAAATCTTGGCGTGCATGATGAAAAACAATTTGGGACACGATGATCAAGCGCGCAACATGATACACAAGACAAACAAACAGACAATAGTATGATCAAACCTTTGCAAGCTTGACATAGAAGAAGAGGGGTTTCTTGGTGTTGGACACCTGAATTCTGTTCTTCTTGAGATTTTCAGTGTTGGTTTGCTTCATTGCAGCTGGTGCCATCGTCATTTTTTCTGGCTTTATGTTTGTGTATGGAGGGCGTCAATGCTTACATTCGTGTTTTCACTATATTTGGCCACTAGCAAATAGAGTGGGGAAAAAATGGGGGGGCCTTGCTCCGAACAAACTTCCTACTTGCCATATATATACATATAACTGAAAAAACAATCAATGGATAACCGAAATAACAGCCTTTTTGACCTTGTAAACATCTATTCAGAGTCAAAACACAATGAAGGAAATGAAGCGTGGGGAATAAAGATTGTAAAAAATTTGATGTATTTCTTTTCCTACGGTTATATTTTCTTAATATCAAATTCTTGTGTTCACCTTTTTTACTTATAAAATTCTGTTTATTTATAAGAGCATCAAAAATTATAATTATATATTCACTGTTTCGAACGTTATTCATTTCTTCATGTGGTTTTTGTATCTGTTTAACGAGAAAGGGAATAAGGTACAAAAATAATGTTGACGCACCATTATAATCTCTTTTTGAGAGGTGGCTGTCTAGGATTCGTATAACTATTTCTAGAACATTGCTTATAATATTTGAAATTTATTATTTTTAAAAAGGATATTCCCCATAGGAAATTGATGATCTAAGACCTATCACATTAATCAGCTCCACGCATAAGATCATTTATAAGACCCTGGCAAATAGATTGAGACAAGTGCTGGACACTATGATTTCTTCAAACCAAACTGCTTTAATTGGAAAAGGAAAATAGTAGATCGGATAATAGTGACAAATAAAATGGTAAACGGGATGAATAAAAGAAAGATGGAGGGAATTATCTTTAAAATTGATTTTGAGAAAGATTTCGATACCATAAGTGAGGTTTCTGAACAACATGGTCAGAGATTTGGGAGTACCAGAAATAGTAAAGAATTGGATATAAGCTTGTCTATCTTTAGTCTCCTCTATTATCTTAATCAATGGAAACCGACCTAATGAATTTTACCCTATACTGGGCATCAGGCAAGGAGACTCTATATAGGGTTGACAATTTTGCCCTATCCATACCCGCCCCTGTGTGCGGGGCAGGAGTGGGCGACCCACCCCAATCACATATATAATTATTTTTAATTTTTATTTACAATAATTTATATTCCATGCATTTTTTAATATATATATTTTTTCTAACATTAGGGAAAATTGATTTTTTACAGGTTCGACCTGTTCCGACACGAGGACCTAATTTTCACGGTGTGGGGCGGGTCCGGGTCTGCCCCCTAGGCCAACGGGGCGACTCTGACCCACCATTCCCCACCCAATTGTCATCCCTAACCCTATGCCTCCTTTCCTCTTTCTGAGGGTGGCTGAAGGTTTGTCTCACATGGTAAGCAAAGCAGAAGAATTGGATCTTATAGAAACCATGGAGATAAGGATGGAAAAAATCAAACTCACACATCTACCGTTCGCTGATGACACATTGTTGTTTGGCAAAGTATCCTAGAAGAATGTAAGGTCCTTTAAAGCTATCATGTGTAATTTTGAACTATATCTGGAATGAAGATCAACTTCACTAAATGCTGATTGATGGGGATACAAATTGGTGAAGATACCCTACGGGAAATGGTAAACTCTCAGTTTCAAAGTAGGGGGGATACCTTTCGAATATCTGGCCTTCTCGTGGGTGCAAACCCTAGGAAAGTTAAAAGCATGCTGTGATAGAAAAAATTACTAAAAGAGTTTAGAGTTGGGAAAAACAATGTTCTATGTATAGGGGGAGGAGTAACTCTCATTAAATCTATCCGCTCGGCTATTCCATAGTACTATCTCTCGTACCTTAGGACGCTTAGGATGGTAATTAACCTGATAGATAGGCTCATTTAGGAGTTTCTTTTGTGGGTGAAAAACCTACTATCAAAAAAATTAATTGGATTGTTTGGAAAAAAATTGCAAGTCTGAAGGATAGAGGTGGCTTTGGATTAAAAAACTTAGTGGCTTTCAACAAACAATGCTTGAAAGGTTGATAGTAGATTCATGGACGGCACAAATGACTTATGGAAACAAATCATTCTATCACTCTATGACACAAATAAAAAGGTACACTTGGGGTCTATAACAGACCTAAGAGAAGTTCCACAAACTATCCAAGCAAGGAGAGGAAGGAGGAGATGCAACAAATCAGCCTAAGGTTATGTTTGCAAGTTCTACTGAAAAGCTGCTTTTAGCTTTTGAGGGGAGCTTTTAAAAAAAGGTGCTTTTATAAAGAAGTTATAAAGTGTTTGCAGTGGGGGGTTTTACTATTGCAAAAGTTTAAAAAAATAGTACGACAAAATGGATATAATATTGGAAATTTTTTGGATATTTTGATTTTATCGATTTGTATATAGACAAAATTGTCTTAAAAGTGAATTTTTAAATATTTACAAAATTGACTCCGCCTTAAGCCTTCCAGAAGCTACTTCAAGGTAGCTTTTGACTTTTGGATTTTTGGGAGCTTTTCCATCGCCAAAAGCCAAAATCGCAAACAGTGTAAAAGGGACTTCTGCGATTGAAAAGCCAAAAGCTGCTTTTGAGAAAAACTTGCAAACAGGGCCTAAGAATGGTGGCTTCACCAAAAGGAGACATTAGCTGAAGAGTTTTTCCAAAAATAGTGGGAACTAAGTTGGAGATGGCAAGAAAGTGCAATTCAGGGACATGATGTGGCTCGGGGACGAAAAGCTCTGTACAATATACCGCAAACTCTAATAAAAAAAAGCAATGAGCAAGCAAGGAAAAAAAGAAGAAGCAAGGAACCATAGTAGAACAGGGCAAATGGACAGATGGAACATGGATCTGGTAATGAAGAAGAGAACTTAACTACATTAAAAAAATAATTAAAAAAAAAACTTAACTACATTGAGCTCAACAACTCAATGTATTGGCTACCATGTTATCACATATAACTTTGCAGGAAAACACACGGGATCAATGGCGGCAGAGGAACAACCATAGGTCATACACGTAAAAAAAACAGCTATGAAGACATAATGAAGCAGCAAGCAATGGTATTTGATGACATCACAAAAATCTGAGCTATGACGTGTATGAAATCCAATTTTACTTGCAAATTATTACATCCTCATCCAGTGACTCGGTTCTCGGATAATGTATTGTACAATCCTGACATTTGGGCCTTTTGTGTCATGGGCGGCTAAAAATAGGTCTATTATGACATGTATAATTGTTAAAAAAATGTTACCATTTTTCTTTTTCCTTCTTTTCTAATACAAAATTTAAAAAAAGTATTATAAATTACTGAGATCACGCCCGCCTAATGTCTAAGCAGTCTAGCCGCTCTTAGGCACTACTAAGCGAGTGTTTAGGTGACATTCAGATAGAGAAGAGAATAAACTTACCTAATGCTTCAATGAGCGCTTTCTAGAATAAACTCGGTAAAGCCATAAAGGTCATATGTGACCACTCTCTAGAATAAATTCGATAAAGCCATAAAGGTCATAATCAAATTATGGAAATTGAACTGAAAGACAATAAAAATAGATTATGAATTTTAAAAGTCACATTCAGTAAAATAAAAAAGGCAAGAAAATCAGCAACGGCGCTAAATCGACGGTTTCCGAAATTCAAGAGGAAAAAAGAAGACGCGGAATTTCCTGCAAGAAAGAACATAATTGAACCAAAGAACATTCGTACGTGAGTGAGAGAAACAGGAGACAGAGTTGTACTCACGTTTTATTGTTGCAGGTGGTGGCGGAGGAAGGCGGTGCTGGTGGCTTTATCTGGCGGGGATCTTGTCCTTCAGATCGGAGACATTGCGGAACAGGAAAGAAGGCCCATTTGTACGGATTTTCCCAGTATATTTTGAAATTATTCCCTATGATTTCTTTCCCCGTTTCGTGCATTTGTACTGTGTTTGTTTGGGTTGATCTGCAGTGCTGTCGGTTTGGGTAATCTGCTTCTGGATTGTCGCAGCTGTAGATTTCCCACCTGTAAATGAATTTGACTGTTGACTGGGCTCCTTTTTTTTGCTGTGCTTCTCTTTACCTTTCAGTTGTTGTATTTGATTAGCAAATGCTGTGATGCGGAGTCTAGTTTATTATGCCAGGGGCTTTGCAGCTTTACCCTATGGATGCTGCAATTTTTTTGTTTTATATTTATGTTTTTCTTAATTTTAGCTAGCAAGAGGCTTGCAATTAGCGGATTGAGCTTTGGCTCGTGGGAATTATGAATTTGCAGCATTTCTTAGTGCTGATGGATTTGAAAATCGGGATTTATTTTTAGGTCAAGCTTTTGCTTTTAAATCTCCTTTGCTGCTAATCTTTTTTAGCGGTTGGATGTATTGGTTCTGCCGCTTAATAACCTCTTAGAAAGAGGTCTCACGTGTTCATGGTTTTTGTCAATCGAACTCAAAACAAGGGAAAATGTATGTGGGATTTCTATTTTATTCATAACTGCATTTTGGTATCGAATCATCCTTCTTTGTGGTTGCTGCTGCGAGAAGAGAATGCACAGACAGTAATATCAAACCTATTGGCTTTAAGTACTGTTCCTTTTGTTCCTTATTCGACATTGTATCAAAAATTATAATACCATATGAAATTACAGTGGGAGTATCCAAAAATTCCTAATTAACTTTGCATTGCTTTTCCCGCAGGCGAATGGGACGGGATGTTGCTGGCTTGCGTGTTGACAGGAAGTCTAATATGTCCAACAATTACTTAAAAAGCACCTTAAGCAGTGCAGCTCATGTTGCTGCCCAAGGCTTATCAGAAAATGCTGAAAAAGCTGATCTCAGCCATGAGGATCACACTGAGAAAGCCGTTACTGATCAATGCAATGAGAAGCAAGATGTGCCTGGAGGGAAAATGGCCAACCTTCAGCCTGAGGAGAAAATCATCGAGGCCGAGGTTCCTGCATCAGATTCTGCTGGAAAAGGGACAAATGAGGGAACTTCTCTGTCTTCAAATCATGCGGATGGAACTGAAAACAATCGTGCTGCTATAGAAGTTTTGTCCAAGTCTAGTCGTTCTCCTGAGCTTAGCAAAAAATCAGAGGTAAGTGGATTCCTTCAATAACATATCTGTATATCTATTCACTAAATTTTCTTCTTTTCACTTTGTAACGATTATATGGTGCTACGCCATCCAACTTGCGCCATCATAACAAAAGATCTCTTAAACATATTTGTATATCTATTCAATGAATCCGTTTTTTTAATAGAGCTATTGCTTTTTAGCAAATGATAGTTTTTCAAGTTCTGGTTAGAGAATGACCAGAAGTTGCTTGCTTCGAGGAAATTGAAATTTGATTATGATGCTGACCTTTTTCTATACTAGATCGCCTATCACTCCACGCCAAGGAAGCAGCTGTATCCTGGTAGCAAAAGCCACTATGACGATGATGACAATTGGTCCTTGGCTTCCTCGTATCCTTTATTTGAGCTCATTTTTGGCTGCTGGAAATTCTTTTCTAGTGTTTTCGAAATAGTCGGTAGCTGTTTCCTACGGTCGTGATATTTGATTTTCCTTAATCAGTGCAGTGTTGCAACTTCAGTACGTACTACCAAAATTACTGTTCCAGTTGCTCCTAAATTCAGTGTTGTGGATCGTCTAGAGAGACGCAAGGAGGTAATATTCATACTGAATAGAACTTATTTTGCATTCATTTCCTCAATGACTATCCTTAAAAAACATTTATCTTGTTTATTTCATTCTTAGTTTTACACTAAGTTGGAAGAAAAGCACAAAGCCTTGGAGAAGGAGAAGCTTGAATATGAAGCCAGAGTCAAGGTGATGAGATACTTCGAGATAAATTTTTGTTCTTTTATACGTGATGCTAGTCTTTACCTCTGCCTCTCTTGTAAATTGTAATCTATTCTCATCTTCATCCAAAATAACCAGGAAGAAGAACAAAGAGCTATTAGACAGCTGCGAAAGAACATGGCCTATCGAGCAAATCCAGTTCCTAATTTTTATCGTGAAGGTCCTCCTGCTAAAGTTGAGCTTAAAAAGGTAATGAAGAAGTTTCACTCTTGATGCAGGTTTGGATAAGAAAAACAATCATTCCCTTGGCCGTATAAGTTACAGGAAATGAAAAAACAGCAACTTATCCTACTGTATTTTTGGCCATTTGCAGTTGCCGGTCACCCGCGCCAAATCGCCAAATCTTTCTCGGAGGAAGAGCTGCAGCGATGCAGTTGCGAAATCAACTCCGGAAGAAAAGGTTCCCTGTGGGCGAGCTCGTCATAGCATTGGAGCTTGCAAAGAAGTAAAACCCTCTCCCATTACTTCAAAAATCAAGGGCCAAACTGGTGCTCCAAAGCTAAATGTATCCAACAAGGGAAGAATTCGCTCTCAACAGATTAATGAGACCATTGAAAAATCCAATGGCAAAGCGAAAGGAGATGCTGATACGATTGTCGAATCTTGATGATTGTGCCCCTCTTAGTTCTAGTTTGTCCCTTGATCATGGAAACACTTTTTTTAAAGTTTGCTTATGGTTGGTTAATCAGAAGGTAATTTTCTTAACCCGTCCACTTAGTAACTTGTCAAAGGAGGAGCAGTGATGAGATTTTGAGGTTGTATATTTTATTTATGTTATCATGGGCACAGGCCATGGCCCATTCGGACTCATGTAACAATACCTTGCACGAGTGCTTTATTTTAGATTTGACTTGTATGGCTTGACTCACAGTAAGGAACTTTTTTTTTTGGTAGGTCAGCAAGTGAACTTAAGATAACTTGCTAGTTGCTATGGGGTTTTGCGTTCTAGGAATGTGCCCAGCTGGGGCTTTTTGGGTGGTAATAAAATTTGGAAAATGATACATATTTAGAAATTGAGCATGGGGCGGGGCATAATAGCGTCCAGCATGCTTGGGCGGGGCGGGATGCCCGGGCACTACTCAGGCACCAACACTTTCTCCATTCAAAAAGTCCACACCACAAGCTTTATGAATGGCGTTGAGGCCCCTATCATCAACATGGATGACAATTAGGTGAACTCTGAATAAGAGATCTCGAGTTCAAGTCCAAGTAAAAGCGCTTGGACATGTCTAATTCATAGGAGCCTTTGGGCTGGGTGCAGGCCCTCTAGATTAGACGCGAGTGTAAAAAATTCTCGAATACTGCGGAGGAGCGGGAGTATTTTTTTCCAACTTACCAACCCAAAAAAACATGGGTGGGGCAATTTTGGCACCCTAATATATGTACATATTTTTTATATATAAATTTGTTGGCTGTGATGAGTTAATAATCAAAAGTATAATTTACCTTTTTTTATTATTTATTATTATTCGTTTTTTAATTAGGTGTTGATAGTTAGCACGATCACAAAGTTCTTATGGTTGTTCTTAAACTTTTTTTATTATAATTTATACTCTTTCTTATTTTTAGAATGTGTGTTGTTTTGTATAAGTTATTAAAAAACAATTATTTAAAATTCAATTATAATTATATATTATAAAATAAATAATAAATTATTAAAATAACTTTCATTTAATTAATTAAGAATGAAAATAAGGTTAATTTTTCTTATACATTGTCTATGAATTTGATATAATTTTACAATTATTATTCGGAAAAAATTATATCAAGAGGTGTTTATTTTTTAGAATGTTTATATTCTAAAAATAAGAATAGTGGTAGAAGGTAAAATAGGCAATTTTCAAAAAAAATTCTTACTACTAATTTTAGGTAAAAGTGGAACAAAATTATTGATTTTGAATTCAACAAAATCACCCCGTGTATAGAATTTTTGATCTTCATAGGGTTGTCCAACCGGTATTTCGGTACCGGTCCGTCGTAGGATCGGTATCGGAACGGTAATTTTTCGGTACCCATATTGGGTACCAGGATCGGCCGGTACCGGTGGTTTATTGTACCGGTACCGGACCAGTGTCGTAACCGGTACTACCGGTACCAACAGAATGCACCATATTTTGACCATTCTCGGACCAGATTCAACGCAGAAGCATGAAAATAGAAGCATCAAATGCATAACTCAAAAGCATGAAAACAGAAGTAATAAAACATCAAAACTGAAGCATGAAAACAAAAGTATAAACATCAAAACAACCATCAACAATTCAACATCAATCCAACCTTCAAGTTCAACATCAACAAGCTCACACCTCAAGTTCAACATCAATAAGTCCACACTTCAAGTTCAACATCAATAGTTACGATACAAATCACAAGTCCACACCACAACCAGTCAATCATACAAACCACAAGTTCAAGTTCAACATCAACAATTAAAGTTCAACCCATAGTCCATAATACAACATCATCAACAATGCTTCATCTTATTTCGTTGAGAAAACTCATCGGATCTTTCAAGAAGTCTACATAAAGCATAAAATATACGTCAAGAGTATTAAGACATTAGGTTATAAAACATAAGACATCGATGATTTATATTTATAATATATTCTGAAATATATTACCTTCATATATGGCGATCGCTGTAGGATCTTCTGTCCCTGCATCATCCTTCAAATCACTGTCCTCTAGCTCAAACTGAGCACTCATATCAGAAGAAGGAGGTCTAAGATCGGTCATAGCAACATCTTTCATCCAATTCTGGGCACAAATGAGTGCTTCAGGTGTACGTTCCTAAAGAACTCATAAAACTACTCAACACTCGTCCTCCTGTGCTGAAAGCTGACTTCGATGGAACAGTAGTTATTGAGATTGTAAGCACATCCCGAGTAATCTGACCAAGGACAGAATACTTAAACGTATTACTTCTCCACCAAGCACATCCCGAGTAATCTGACCAAGGACAGGATACTTAAACGTATTACTTCTCCACCACTTTAAAATATCAAAGTCATCATCTTCTATAACAAGTGGTTCTACCAAGTACTCTCAAGTTCTGTAGTATTCTCTTGACCAATCTCCTGGTGCACTTGTCGAAGGAATTTCTTACTAAGTCCTGCTGAACTAGAGCCTGAAGAAGAGGCACCACTAGTACTAGGAACCCCAAAGACTAACCTCTGAACCAACGCCGTAATAAAATTACGATCTTCTCGTATATCGGTGACGAGATAAGTGCCCCACATCCCCGCATCGAATATATGTTGCTGCACACGTCTGTCCAACTAGAGGCTGCGTAAATAGAGACCTGGATGATGTGAACTCATCCTACATAACAGAGCATATAACCAATCAATACAATTTAATAAAAAAAATTCACAATAATTTATAGTTCATAACATTTCATAGCAATTCCAAAAAATTCATAACAATTTATAACAATTCAATGATAATTCAGAACAATTCATAACAATTTAATAACAATTCATAACAATTCATAACAAATTCTAAAAATTCATAACAATTCCTAACAATTCATAAAATTCATAACAAATTCATAATAATTCCTAACAATTCCTAACAATTCCTAATAATTCGTAACAATTCAAAATTCACTAAATCCTAAACTAATTGCAAGATTAAAAATCGAAATTGACAAAGAAGAGTAATCGGTGAAGACGGACGCCAATTTTGGTTAACCCAAACGCTTACCTTTGTCGGCGGCCAACGGAACCGGCGAATCAGCAAAGAAGAGGAATCGGAGAAGACCGGTCGGAAAAAACTCAACAATCTTCTGCAAATGCGTGTGTAGAAGACGAATGTACCGGTCTTGGGCAAATAAATATTATCTTTTTATACTGGAGAAGACCGGTATTTTAAAATAGTGGTCTCCACATGACCGGTATTTTTTTTCCTGCCCAATGGATAATACCAGTCTTCGCATGACTGGTGTTTTTTTCCCGCCCAGTGGATGATACCGATCTTCGCATCAAAAGACCGATGTTATGAATTACCGATCTTTCAAAAATCGATAATCGACGTGTGACATTTTCAAAAATAGATGGTGAATTTATGGCAGATTAAAAAATTTTCCTTAAATTCCACTCCGTTCTTTCGAACAGTAAAGCCTTTTCCAGCTAACCAAGTGATTTTCTTCCAGTCAGCGGCCATGGCGTTAATGTCTCGTGGCATCCATCTAATTACCTCATCTTACTTTCTCCCCGTTCTCCCTAGAACTACTTTTCCTCGAATACATGTCCAGTGTAAGAGTATTGATGAGAGCAGTGATGTTCCTCAGAGGAAATCCAGACGTCCCATGAGTCGTCCCTACACAAACCCAAAAAGGAAAGCTTCAAATGGAGCTTCCAGGCGCTCTGCCATCAAGAAAAGTTTTTCGCAGGAGCAGGTGGAGTTCACTACTCCGATTTGTAGTGAACCGGTTGTGGGAATTATTGGAGGTGGGTTATCCGGTCTGACTTGTGCTCTATATTTGGAGAAAAGAGGCATCAAATCAACTGTGTTTGATACGGTTTGTAACATGTTATCGTTTATGCTATTATCGTTGTCAATTTCGAAATGGAAAAGAAGATAACATGGATTGTCACCATTTACGACAATCAATGATGTTGGGCCTTCTTTCAATGGAGTTCCTTTCTATAATTAATATAAAGGTTCTTTGCTTGATTATTTTTTGATAAGAAAAGGTTCTTTGCTTGATGAACTCACAAGTTGGCTTAGTTTTTGATTCTGCTAATCTACATCAGGGAGTTCATGGGTTGGGAGGAAGAATGGGAACTAGAACTATTGACCCTCAGTCCTTAATATTTGACCATGCGGCCCAGTTCTTCACTGTCACAGACCCTGAATTTGCAAAGCTAGTAGATTTATGGACTAAGAATGATCTTGTTCGTCAATGGGATAACGTGGTTGGAGAGCTTGAAGCAGGTGGGCGTTTGGTCCCACTTCCACCTTTGCCTACAAAGTACATAGGGGTTAATGGGATGCGGCCTCTTGCAGACTCCATACTGTCTGAGGTGCATTTTCTTGCGTCTTACATCATTGATTTGTTAAACAGTACCTATATTTCGCAACATGCTCATTTGACACAGCTTTAATAACTACCAATTATTATAAGCGATTTTGTATTCCGTAGTATTTTTTGGTGCATTAGTTTATTAATGTTATATTCTGGCATTCAGATATGTTCGCTCTGATATATAGATCCATATGATTATTGTTGTAGTTTCAGATTGATATCTAGTACTTTTATCTTAGTTTCTCGCCCTCTTAAAACTTTTTCCTCCACCTAATAGCCAAAAGGCCCCAAACCATAATTGGAGAAGTTTTTCAGAGGCTTTTGAGAATTGTTGCTGACTGTTATCCCTTTAGAGTCAGAGTATGATGTGCACTTATTGCTGTTTGATTGACAACAATAATTTGCACCAACATGCTTTGTCATCTGTTGGTATTAACTATTAGTATCTGAAATTTGGTTGACCTTCTGTGATCTGTGGCATCCTATTTAAATAGATCAATTTTTTATCTGATGAGTTCAAATTGCATGAGCAGACTTCCGTGGTGAACGTGGCACGCCCTTGCTGGGTTAGTAAACTGGAGCCATATAACGGAATGTGGTACTTGAGTGAGAATGGAAAGCCTTGCGGGCAGTTTGATGCAATTGTTATAGCACATAATGGTAAATCTGCTTCAAATATTAGCATCTGAACTGAATGATATCGAAATTGAATAATCTCTAGGTTCGGAGTATCCACCTGTCACTAGCTATGTTTTTATTGTTTGTAGTCTTCACACTCTTTCTTGAGTTGGACTTGCGACTAAGGATCTGGCTGATAAATGAATGGATTTCTTCCTTTTTTCTCTCTTCCTGCAACTAAAACGAGACTAAGATCTCTGCTTTTCTCACCATTATTCCAGGGAAATGTGCAAACCGGCTGCTTGGTTCATCAGGGTTACCACTGATTGCCAGGCAGATGAAGGTAGTGTTATTTACTTAACACATGTTCAGTTCACCGTGAATGCCTTCTTAATTCCCTTTGTCGCTGTTCCCAATCCATGTGTACAGAGGCTCGATTTGAGTTCTATATGGGCTCTTATGGCTGCATTCGAGGATTCACTTCCTGTGCCTTCCATTGCACCAGGAATACCTCTTGAAGGAGCCTTTGTTAAAGGAATCGAATCTCTCTCTTGGATGGCAAATAATACCACCAAACTTCTAGGTACTCAAAGATGTGGGCCGCACTGTTGGACATTTTTCAGCACTGCTGCATTTGGGAAGCGGAATAAAGTCCCTCAGGTCAGTTTAGCAACTGATCTTTTTTTTGGAAATGCAATTTAGTAACTGGTGTCATCACTCATTAGTATCTATATTATAGCAGTACATGTCCTAAATGATTTGGGTTCTATAAGTACCTACCTGGCCTGGCTTTGACAGTTGGTAAGGTATGAATTGCATTTGCATTGTTGCAGATGATAGCACCGTCTGCCCCTGATCCAAGTTTTATATTCTAACCCCTTGAGGCCTTACCTCAGTATTAACCTGCATAATATTTCGAATGCAATATAGGCATATCTTGATATCGATTAGTCAATTGTAAATCGTCATCTCATGCCGATCAAGTTGAAGATGAAAGAAACTCTATTTTGTGATTCCTCGAGCTGCTTATCAGCCATTACTTTAACTCAAAAGGAAGCCATAAATGCCTCCATTCTAGTTGAAATGACAGAAAATACTGAAAATTGGATCACACAAACAAAGTCAGCCTATAGGACACTTGTTGATTGTATCATTGAAACATGTTATATGAACTTTCATTATGCATCATAAATAATCTCATTTTCTCAACTCTTTGTTTCAGGAAAGTATTCCTGCTGTTACTGCAGAAAAGGTAAAGGAAGCGATGATTGAAGGCGTGGAGCTCGCTTTAGGACTTCCAAAGAATTCTCTTGAAAAGCCTTTCTACAGTCGAGTTCAATTATGGTAATGACAACTACAATAAAAAAATTACAGCTGCAATCTTGATACATTGATATTCATATAACTTCAACTCTCCTGTGCAACTTCCCTCGAGTCCTGTCTGATAAAAAGATAAATAGTAAACCTTTCACCCCTTAGGGTCAAGCAGTGGCATGTTTTACTTGTCATTTTTTTTTTTTTTGGGGCATTATTTCAATAAATGGCTGGGTTACTTTTTATTTCTACCTTTACATTTTTCCCCTACCTTTTTTCTAGTTGCAGGATATTTAAGGTTACTTTTTGTTCTACCAAGGACAAGGAGTAGCATAAAGAAAAGATTTTCTAGTCTTAATGAAGTCAATGAATAATTTTTGTTAGTTATTGCAATATTTTGAATCAATATTTCCAAATCTTACAGGGGCGCAGCTCTTCCAACAAATTCTCCAGGCATTCCATGCATCTTCGATCCTCGTGGAAGAGCAGGAATTTGTGGTGATTGGCTATTGGGATCGAGCTTAGAATCCGCAGCATTAAGTGGCATGGCTTTAGCTAATCATGTGAGTCTTCTCACCTTTTATTCTTTTCTCTGTTCCGGTTTGTGTTCAGAATTGCAATAACAATATTTGAGTAGTCACTGCCTCACTGGAGATAATGATTCGGTTGCTTTGATAATTTCAAACATGAAACTAAACATTCATAGACAACTTGTTTGAAATAGAAAAACACACATTTTCGTGTCACCAATATCCTAAAGTTCATTTTGCTCATCGTTTATACAGATAAGGATATCATATATTCAAAACATATGCTTGATACTTTGATGCTAGGGTGTCCATATTCCTGTTTGAAATTAATTGAAGTAGAAATACTGTAATCAATTGACGTTTGTGAAAAGATGGGTTGCACTCATAGGCATCAATTAAGTATACTCGGCATTAAGATATTGAAAGGGCTGCCTAATTTTGTGTTCGATGCAGATTGCTGATTATTTCCAAAGTGGAGGTACATGCTCCGATGAGTTTGCTATAGGTTTGAATAACGACTTTCATCCGCTTAAAGGACATGATATTGGGCAGTTTCCTGGACTAGATTCTGAGAACCAAAAGGATGAGTCCCGTGATTTGCAACTTGTGCCCTAGATCCATGGCAGATTCAGTAATATCCCTGCGCTATATCATCTCCCTACCAATTGAAGCATCCTTTTCATGATAAGTTTTAGCTACACACTCTTAACATAAGTGGTTCTGATTTGTCCTGAGTCATGAGTACGAGGATGAAGAGCAACAGCAGAAGTTGCATTTTTTCATTTGAAAAGTGATACGAGATGCCAGAATGCAGAAAGCCAAAAGGGTTTGTTTCAGCACCCACATCTAGTGTAAAATGGAGCTAATCTTGTTTCAGGTACGATATGACTCTCCCTGCATAATGTCTCGTTGTGACTCGTGACGGTGTCCCCTTCCACAACTTGGATGCAGGGTGTTCTGGTTCTACTGCAAATGCACGGGGAAGTGCGTTGAATCTTCCATTGTGGAACGCTATGCAGCTTCGTTTTTCTCATCAGTGTGGAGTCATTTCTTCGGAATTTTTAGTGAAACTGAGTGCTTAAACGCATGATCCTCACTGCATCAATAGCTCTATGTAAGAGAGACTAGATTGCAGGTTTATTAGAATTCATCTCAAGTCTCAACGTATTTGCAGAGAGAAAGGTAAGGTCAATACAGTACGGGATGAGTGAAAATTCTGCTGTGAGCATGTTGAAATCATGGTTCTGGTGTTTTAATTTTGGGGTATGTATCATGGTTCTGGTGTTAATGCGGAATGTTTCTTTCGAGTTATTAGTGGTTTGCACCTGAGGCACGCGTGCATGTTTTGGGTGCGTGTTGTTGACTTATGCATAAAGTTTTACTTGGAGATCTGCTCTTGAACTTTAGATTGAGATTTGAACCCATAAATTTAGAAAATTTGTAATCTTTAATCATAAATTTATCATAATAAAAGAAATATTCATAAATAATTTTAATTTCAAATATCCCCTTTGAGAGTTCTAATTATCTATTAGAAATAATTTTTCAGTAAGCAAAATAATAAATAATAAAAGTAACATTATCAAGTACTTATCGTGTTTTTGTAGGCATGATAGACCGAAATGTAGAAATGAAGTTGATTGGAAAATTTCTCATGTCCAATACACACATTTTTTAATCGTAAACTTATTCTAATAAAAGAAATATTCATAAATAATTCTAATTTTAAATATCTCCTTTAATACTCACACATTAATGAGTTCTAATTATCTATTAGAAATAATTTTCTAGTAAGCAAAATAATAAATAATAAAAGCAACGTTACCAAGTACTTATCGTGTTTTTGCAGGCGTGATCGACCGAGATGTAGAAATGAATTTGATTGGAAAATTTCTCTTGTCCAAACACACACAAGTCTAATCCTTGGCACAAACTTATTCTAACATAGAAATGTCTAAATCCGTTTTTTTTCGCTCGCCTAAATAAATCCTCCTGAGGACATTATATGATTTGTCTAAGGAGGGCGGAATTTACTGGGTATGTTTGGTTTGATTTGGTCTAAAGGGGTGAAGCAGTCATGCAAATTGATCCATGTTGCATTTTCTTCTTCCAAGATGACTTGCCCACGGCCGATTGTAATATCAAACTTGAGGATTTTCAATTTAGAATGAGCTCTGTTCAAAACCTGAGAAGTGAGGATATCCCCATGCATCCAATTCACTCTCGCTAAGTATTCCTCATCACTTGCCTGCTTTGTGCTCTCTTCCTCCACCAGAAGCAGAAATTACCCCCAACCGAACTTTTGCATTTGGACAACCAGCAAATGGGTAAGCATGGTCCTCCTGTGCATCCGAACCAACAGAATCTTTGCCCTGGTTCATGATCCTGAATAAAGGAATATCAGATGGATCAACCTCAGTGAATGCAATAAGTTTACTGTCTAGCGACCACCAGTAGCCATTTTTTTCAGTCCATTTTGTTAAGTTCCCTGGATCGAGCTCGAGTGATCACGCCTTCAAACAGAGGAAGTACCATGCTCTGGCTAGAATCGGAGTTGGAAGCAAGTGACTAAATGATGAACACTTGAATTGAAGGCTTGTAATATATGACAAGTAGAATTCACTAGGAAATTGAATGCAACTACAACTATGAAATGTAAACAGCACAACTCATTTTTTCGATACTCTTCTTTCTTCCACAACTTCATTATATAGAATTCTTTTAACGGCTCCTTCCATAATTCTAAACCCCTAAACGTTGGCAGAAGATCTTCCTTGATCCTTCCCGATGCAAATGGTTTGATCCAGCTCACTCCTTTGACTCTCCTTCTTTATTCCGGACCAAGGAGTCTGACATGTGTGCAAGTCAACGGACTTTGAAAGGGAATCAGGTTAAAATTCCTGAACTGGGATGTGGCGATTGACGGCAACGTTAGGGAGCCCGGAGACGTCGGCGGGGACCTTGGGAAGAGTTATCTTTTCTGTTTAACGACCTGCCCACCCTAGAATCGGCTCAGCCGGACCTAAATTATCCGATCTATCAGAGATGTAAGCCCAAAATAATAAACAAGTTCTACAAGAATGAATAACGAGCGTTCAACCATAGTCAGACACGGAATTGGGGTTCAACCAGCGACATTTCTGTGTGTTTCCCTTTGTAGACAATTTGCATTGGGAGATCTGTAGGAACCACGACATTAGGAACCGTGACATTGCTGCCTTCTTCGACAATCGGGATCGGGGGATTAGGAGGAACCATGACATTAGGAACCGTAACATTGCCACCTTCTTCGACAATCGAGATCGGGGGATCAGGAGGAACCGTGACATTAGGATCCGTGACATTGTCGCCTTCTTCGATGTCATGCTTGTCCTCAAGCATGAGGTTCGGGCAGAGGTCCGGGAAATCGGCCATATTTTCCAAGGAAGTATCAGCAGGGGAGAGACCCTTCCAGTGAATCAACACTTGGTCCACGCCGTGATGTGAGCGACAGTCCAAAATAGCTTGGGGAGTTAGTGTGGCCACGCCCTGGCGGACGGCGGGCAAGGTGGGTGGATCCACAGGGTCACCTTTGAACGGTTTCAGGCGGGAAATGTGGAACACCTAGTGAATCTATGCATCAGGAGGAAGGTCCAGGCAGTATGCAACATCTCTGATCCGCTCCACAATCTGGAAGGGACCATAGAATGCCGGGGCCAACTTTTTGGTGTGGCGGTTGCTCATACTGGTTTGTCGATAAGGCTGGAGCCACAGCAACACCCAAAACACCCAATCACCAGCGGAGAACTGAATGTCGAGGTGGCCGACATCGTACTGTTGTTTCATGCGATTCTGCACCTGGAGCAGATTGGCGCGGAGTTCATTGAGGAGGTCGTGGCGCTACTTCAGGGCTTGGTTGATAGCGTCACAACTCCCGGAGTGTAATCAAGGAGGCAGGGTGGTGGTTGGCCGTAGATGGCTTCGAACGGGGAAGTGCGGAGACCTGAGTGGAGGCTCAAATTTTAGTAATGCTCTGCCAATGGGAGCCACTCGATCCACTTTGTAGGTCGGTCACCCGTGAAATAGCAAAGATAGGATTGAATCACCTTGTTGATCGCTTCTGTTTGTCCATTCGATTGAGGGTGGTACGCCGTGCTATAATTGAGGATGGAACCACGGAGCCGGAACATCTCCTGCCAGAATTTGCTCAAAAACACCCGGTCCCTGTCCGTCACGATTGACTCTAGCAAACCATGAAGCTTAAACATGTTAGCAAAAAAGCTATGGCCACCAAAGTGGCCACGTACGAGTGCCAGAGTGGGATAAAGTGTGCCATTTTAGAGAATCGGTCGACGAAGACGAGGAGCACCATCTTGCCCTGGGAAAGGGGGAGATGCTCGATGAAGTCCATCGAGATGTCAGACCAAATGTGTTAGGGAACCGGGAGTGATTGGAGGAGTCCACTCGGGTGGAGATCATCTGTCTTGTTTTTCTAGTAGACGGTGCACAATGAGATTGCGACGAGCACCTGCGCCTTCATGTTGGTCCAGTAGAAGTCCGCTTTTAGTCGATGCACCGTCTTGTGTACCCCCTCATGGTACTGGTTGTGGATGAGCATGATGATTCATTCTGTCAAGCCAGAGGTGTACGAGATGTAGAGCCTATTCTGGTGTCACCAGAGTCTATCTCTCCATGTGAGGTGTTGGAGCCCTTTGGAGGGTCTTGATCCTGCGCAGGAAGAGAGCAATCAGTGAGAAGAGTCTGTTTGATTTCGTCTAACAGATCGAGGGAGGGAATGGAGCAAGCAAGTAAGGTGGCTGGTGGCTCATGTTGTCGCAATAGTGCATCGACAACGACGTTCTCATTGCCGGCGAATTATTCCACGGTGAATGAGTAACCCAGGAGCTTGGCGATCGAGTGTTGCTGCAGGGCGGTGGTGGCTTTTTGGTCGAGGATGTACTTCAAGCTATAGTGATCCGTATTGACTCGGAATCTCTACCCCCACAGGTAGGACCGCCATTGTTGCATGGCCTTGGCGAGTCCGATGAGCTCCTTCTCGTAGGCCGGAAGGGAAGGTGATGCTTGCTCAATTTCCAGCTAAAGTTGGCGACAGGGTGGCCTGCCTGCATCAGGACCGTGCCAATTCTGACATCGGAGGTGTCACACTCAATTTCAAAGGGGACCGTGAAATCTGATAGGGAGTGCACCGGCGCACTGGTTATGGCCGATTTCAGGGCTGAAAATACTGATTCTGCTTCCAGGGTCCAATGGAAGCTGTGTTTCTTCAACATATTAGTTAATGGTGCAGTGATCTTGCCGTATTGGTGGACGAATTTCCAGTAGTAGCCGGTGAGATCGAGGAATGCACGAAGGCCATAGATGTCACCGGGGAGCTCCCAATTGGTCATGGCAGATATCTACCCTTGGGCTGATATTACATGCCCCAAGTAGCTGATCCGGTTGACTCCAAAACAACATTTTGATTCCTTGGCCGTGAGCTGGTGACCCTGGAGAAGCTGGAGTGTCAGCCAGAGATGCTGGAGATGCTCTGCCCACGATCTGCTGAAAACAAGAATATCGTCCAAGAAAACTAGAATGAATCAGCATAAATAAGGACGAAAAATGGAATTCATTAAGGACTGAAAAGTGGCCGGAGCGTTAGTCAATCCGAATGGCATAACGAGGTATTCGAATTGGTCTTTGTGAGTTTGGAATGCCATCATCAGAATCGAGGATTCCTGCATCCATATCTGATGATATCCAGCATGGAGGTCAAGTTTGGAGAAATATTTCATGCCTCCCAATTCTTCCATCAGCTCTTCGACGTCCGGGATGGGAAATTTATCTTTTACGGTGATGTGGTTGAGTGCCCGATAATCCATGTAGAGATGCCATGAATCGTTGGCTTTGCGAACGAGGAGGACGGGCGAGCTGAACGGGGATGTGTTGGGCCGTATCCAACCTTGCTGGAGGAGTTCCGCGCACTGCCATTCAATCTCGTTTTTCTGGCGGTGTGGGTACCGGTAGGGATGGCTGTTGATCGGGCCAAAACCTTGTCGGAGGACGATTTGGTGGTCGGACATCCTTGTGGGTGGTAGGTTGGTGGGTTGCGCGAAAACTGGGACAAACTGCTGGAGGAGTTGAATTCCCTATTTTGAAAAGATCACAAGATGAAAGAAAAGGGGACTGGTATCTTTCTTTACTCAACCCCATTTTGAGAAGATTTTTCAAG
>JAOYMZ010000677.1:0-10000 GCA_025802335.1 Pinguicula primuliflora | reverse complement strand
GTAAGTGGTTTTTCATTAATGTATGTTCTCATGTGTATGTTTTATTAACGTGAATATTTACCTAAGATGTATGTACGTTTCCTTTAAACAGATTTGGGCGTTGGAGGCAATTTCCAAGTTCAGGAGGTTGTGTGGCAAGCATGTTGATGGAAGCACGATGAGATTTTTTAGATGCCTGAACTGGAAGTACTGTTATGCGATGGCCAGTTAGGAAAAAATCATTGATATTTTCTGCATGGAGTGAAGGGTAAGGAATCTCATTGATATTTTCCGACAGCCCATTCAGAATTCTTAACTAATGCAGACAGGTACATCACGTATGTCAAAATGCAAGCCATACACCTGGTCTGCGTGTATACGTTGCCTTGCACGATGCTCGTGTATGGGATCTGACAACCTATTCAGAATTCTCGATTATACTCTATATAGGTGCAACTCGTATGCCGGGATGAACCCGTACAACGTATACGGGGTCATGCATGATGCTTGCGTACATGATCCGACAAGCCATACGGGATTCTCAATTATACGTGGTTGTGCACGATGCAATGTTTAATACTCGTTTTCAATTTTCTTCCACAGTGCGTTCTTTATCCTATCCTGATACCTTCGAGGGAAGAGAATGGGCTGCAATATATGAAGGATATTGACTACATGACAGACATTGAAGATCATCAGATTACTAAGTTGATGGAATTGTTCTGGGATGGAGCGTATATTGCTGATGACTCCGACAGAGAGGGGGATGATACTCCCCCTCGGAAATATGTCAATGACCGATCTAATGGGTCCTGTCACAGTGACTTGCCAGTACCCCAAAATTTTCCTACTCATCAATATCAACAGCCTGGTCACACTGTTACCGGGAATGCATCGCCTGATTACCAGAATGAGCACAATAAGGAGTTGTATAAGATCAACAAGACATTAGAAAATTTTGCCAATGATATGCTTGAAGAAGACGACAGTATTTTTGCTCGTTTTGATCAAATTAAATCAAGGGTGGAGAAAATAGCTCTCATCGCTGCTGCAATGCTAGGTGCTCTGTCCGATATTATCGCCAGATCGTCGGTATCGTCAATGATGTCTTTCAATTTCGATAGAAACTACGTTCACGAAGATCAATTCTTCGAATCAACAATTCCCCAAACGAGTGGATAACACTTGCTTTCATTGTCCTGTGCTGTGGCAACCAACATTACTCCCCTGTATTTACCTTTCAGAAAGGTGGCGTCAATCCCAATCACTTCCCTCATGAAGGCGTAACCCCTTATCGACGCCCCGAATGCCAAAAAACAATATAAGAATCTATTGTTACTGTCGACCTCTATGTGAGTTACGGTCCCTGGATTCAACTGTTCGAGGAGATAAAAGTGGGACGTAAGTTTGGTGTAGTTTTCTTCGGGCGAACCTCGGATGATGTTTTGAGCACGTCTCATCCCCCGCCAAGCTTTGTCATAACTTACTTGTGCTCCCAGGTTCGTGCGAACTAGTGACTTGATTGTTTTAGGAGCAAGCCCCTTCCCAACAGTGACAAATTGAGGAGCAACAAGTTCCCTGTCACGGCAGACGTCGCCTGTCGATGGCTTACATGCCTGTGCTCGAGAGAACAGTTATGATCTCCATTGTAAGTTCGAATGGTAAAATACTCTGATTCATCACAGACTTTTGCCCCTCGGATCCTCCATTGGCAGTTTTGATCGATGCAACATACGACTAATAAAGACTTGCTGAATTTTCTTGTACGAATTTCAAAATTACCATCAAATGCGGTGGCAATTAGTTTCTTCATCAATTGCTCTTTAGAGTCGTAATATTGACTTATATGGATGTGTGATCAATCCCCAAAAGTATCAACATGTGGCGGTATTAACTCAATCACCTGTTAATACTTTCTCAAACTCGTTTATAAGATCATTGTATGGATGCGAATCATGTATCGAATCATCCAGAGGTGGAGACTCAAGTATCGGATCATCCAGAGGCTGAGACTCAAGTATCGGATCATCCAGAGGCTGAGACTTATATATCGGACTGGGGCGTACTTGCCTAGCATCCTGACTTGTAAGATCAAAGTTTCGACGTACTGCCATTTTTGTTTCGTGTGTGGTGGGCGACTCTCATGCGCACCACAGATCGGGAGGTGTATCCAGAGTTTCCCGTTTAGTCGTTAGCTAGAATATATTCGATTTTTGATTTATTTTTAAAAATGAAGGTTACATTTGCAATTCTTTTTTTTTAAAGGTTACTTTTCAAAAATAATTTTCTCATAAGGTTATTTTTGCGAACAGTCCCACAATTTTGTGTGCCCTAAAAATGCTCAACATTTTTGTAAGTAAAAGAGCACTTTTCATTTTTTTACTTAAAAAACAAATAATTAAACATGAATAGTTCAAACTAAAGAATATTTTCTTATGACCTACGTCTGCCTTACCAACAGGCGACATCAAGGGATTTTCTTCTTTCCTTCTTCATAATTCTGTATCTCTTTGTTTCTTCGTGATTCAAGACCTACAACCAGGTAAAAAAATCCACACCGTTTCATCATTTGTGAGCTTTTTTTTTGAAAAGTGAAAAAATATATTAATTTTGTGCTCAAAATGTATTTACAGTATTTACAAAAAAACACGCCTAATAGAATCCGGTTTCTTATTTTTCTTCTTCGTCGTTCTCTTCGGCCCATCTCACTCTCAGCTTGCAAGAATCATTGTCGAATCCTGCACCCAAAATTCAATCGGCAGAAAAATTTTGTTCTTCTTTTTCGATCTGGACTTGTTCCATGGCCAAAGGTGGAATTGAATTGTATGCACTGTATCATCAATTCTGCATTCTTCTCCATTAAACTGCAGCTGCTTTCTGCATTTCCAAATTTGCTAGATTGTGGCCGCCCAAATCGGTGTCCAGTGCTTCTCATCAATTCCTGACGGCTTCATGTTTGTGAATTCCAATTCTGCTGGCCCTTGTTGTGAAACCATAGGTATTTTCAGCCACTGCAGTATTTGATTCCAGATTTCCATCACTTTTGCGCACTCGAAGAAAATATCAGCGTTTGTTTCTGCTCATTCTTGCAAAGGTTACACAGCATTGATTGTTCATCACTGATCATGTTTCTGCGCTGTAAATTCTGCTTGGTGGGAAGTCTGTCTTGTTGCATCTTCCATGCATGGATGCATACTGTTACTGGTATGTTTGTGTTCCATACTGCCTTTAATCTTTGAAGAGTTTCTGGTTCATATTTTTCTGCCTGTAGATTCATCAGTTCTCTGTACCCCTGCTTTGCAGTGTACACTCCTTGACTGTTTGTGCGATATATCCAGCGATCTTGTAAATTTTCCTACAAGGTCACAGTAGATAAAATAGTGATAAGATCTTGTAACGCTGCTTCTTCAAGAGCATCAAGTAGTCGTTTCCATTCCCATTTGTAGCTGAAACTGTCACCCAACTGCCATGCTGCTGAATAGTGTAGCTTTTTGTTTTCGTTTTTTCTGAACAATCTAGGGAACCTTTGTGATAGACATACATTGCCAACCCAAATGTCCAGCCAGAAACGTGTTGCAGCTCCGTTTCCTATCTTCCTTTCACAGCTTGTCTTGAACCATTCTTGTGTTAGGCTTTCATTCAGGTCCTTCCACCAAAAAGATTGAGATTTTGCTCCTTTTCTTCGGCCTCTGCTTATGATTGTAGTTTATGCACTATTTTTTATTTCTCTTAGTCCTCCGATGTGTAGAATTCCATCTTGTGCATACTTGGATCGTATGATTTGAATCCATAGGCCTTCTTCTTGCAAAAGAATTCGAGAACCCCATTTTCCAAGCAGGGATTGATTAAAACTGTTAAGGTCTTTGATTCCCACCCCCTTGTTCTTTTGGCATGGTTATTTTTTCCCATGCCACCCAATTTATTTTCCTGCTTTCCAGTGTTCCTCCCCAGAAGAAGGTCCTAAGTACTTGCTCTAGTAGGTTTAAGACAATCCTAGGAACCCTAAGATAGGATAAATAGTAAGAGGGAAGCGCATTTAGAACTGAGTTGATGAGAACCACTCTGCCTCCGACAGAAAGAGATTTGTTTTCCCATGTCTGTGTTCTGCTTCTGAATTTCTAAACTACTGGCTGTCATGTTTCCTTTTTCCTGGGATTTGCTCCCACAGGTAGTCCTAAGTAAATAAAAGGAATACTGCCAACTCCACAGTTTAGAAAAGAGGCCATTTTATTTGTAACTTGCTCAGAAATATTCATTCCAACCAGCTTGCTTTTTTCAAAATTTATTTTGAAACCTGATTGCAACTCAAAACTTCTTAAAATAGCTTTGAAGCCTCTTATGTTTTTCCAGGATGCCTCTCCAAACATAATAGTATCATCTGCAAATTGCATATGAGTCAAGGCCACTTTATCTCTTCCAATCTTGAGGGATCAATAAGATTTAAGTCTGTTACCTTTCTTATCAGTGCAGCAAGGCCTTCTGCCACTATTGGAAACAAAAATGGGAATAACGGGTCCTCTTGTCTGAGTCCTCTTGATGGATTAAACATATTTGTGTGACTCTCATTGATCAAGAAAGTAGTTGATGCTGAGCTGAGGCAAGTTTGTATCAAATATCTGAATTTTGCTGGCAGTCCTAGCTCCTCAACCATGTTGTCCAGGAATTGCCAATTCACAGAATCGTAGGCTTTTTCAAAGTCTAGTTTTAAGATCACAGCTTGTACTTTTATTTTTTTCAGTTCCAATATGGCTTCATTTGCAATCGGAACTCCATCACCTATTTGCCTTTTTCCTATGTATGCTGTCTGTTGTTGTGAGATTACTTCTGGAAGCACTTTACTCAATCTTCCTGCCAGCAGCTTTGAGAGGATTTTACAACCTAAATTTATAAGTGTAATCGGCCTATAGTCCTCCACTCTTTGAGGGCATGCTTTCTTTGCAAGTAGAAATATGCTTGCTCCACCTTTCACAATTCTGCCTTTCTCAAAAAATTCTTCAATCAATGAAAAAATATCCCCTTCCATAATATTTAGGAAATGTTTTATGCATTGAAAATTCAGCCCATCAGGTCCTAAACTCTTTGAGGTTTCACACATAGCAATTGCACCTTTGATTTCTGCATGTGAGAATCTTTCTATGAGTTGTCTTGCTGAGCTCTCAGTGATTTTTCTAACCATTCCTTGTTCCAGTCTGGGCTTGTGTTTATTATTTTCTGTAAATCTTGCCTGAAAATGATCCAAAAAACATTGCTTTACTTCAGTCACTCCATCTATCCAGCTGCCATTTTCCATGACTCCATTAATAGTATTTGTATTCCTCCTTTTTTGCACTAATCTGTGATAGTAAGCAGTGTTTGCATCCCCCAATTGTAGCCATTTGTTTCTAAACTTTTGTCTTAGCATACTCTCCTCCTGACCCTCCAGAATGTTTATTTCTTCTTTCACTTTCCAAATTTCTGTTACACTTGGTAGTGAATTTCTATCACTTTCTACCTGTTCATAATCTGCCATTTTCCTTTTTAGCTCCATCAATCTGGATCCAGCAGTTTCCTTTTTTTCGTTGTTCCATTGTTGGATTGCCTTCCTTAGTTCTTCGATTTTTTCTTTGAGTATAAACTCTTTGTACCCTTCTATGTGTGTATTTCTCCAAGTGAATTCAACTAGCTGGTTGTAGTCTTCATTCTATAACCAGCAATCCAGTACTTTTAGACTCTTTGGGCCCCAGTTTTTATTGTCCATGCTTAGCTTTATAGGGCAGTGATCCGCAACCTCTTTCTCTAATCCAGTTTGAATCCAAGTATTCTGTCCTAACCAACATTCATTTACCAAAAATCAATCTAGCCGACTCATTGCTCTTAGTGAAGATAGGTACCAAGTATACTTTCTTTGAGTCATTGGTAAATCTACCAATTGTAATAATAATACCAGTTCATTGAATAGACTTATTTCAGCTGTATTTGTTTGCCTTCCCGTGCCTTTCCTTTTTGAGCTGTAGAACTACATTAAAGTCACCCATTAGGCAGCATTTCTTGTTCGTCTTGTTGGATAGACTAGCCCTCAATTGTATCCATTGATTTCTTTTATAAGAAATTTTAGCAGGGCCATAAACTTTGACCATATGACTCATTACTTCATCTTGTTGCCAATATCCTGATATTCCCAGATAGCAATCATTGCCCCATAGATTTTCCTTGTGAAATTTCTCTTTATTCCAAATGTATAATAAGCCCCCTGCCTGACCATTCGCTCTTGAATACGCCCAGTCAAATTCATCATCTATCCATAAGGATCTCACAATTCTTTTATCAATAAATTCTTTTTTTGTTTTTTGTATGCTCAAAAAATTAATCTTATTCCTTCGCATGATCTCTTGAATTATTCTCCTTCTCCTTCTCCTTCTGTCTCTTAACCCTCTTGTGTTAATTGTGAGAATCTGCATTTTTCAAACTTTTCAGTGACTTGATTCTCTTCTCCTTTGATATGGCTTGCTTTTTCTGAATATCATTTTCCTCCATCTGCACTAATATTTTCACAGTTAAAATCATCCTCTTCTGTTGGAATCAGACCTAACTGCTTGCCAATGTGTAGGGTTGCCTCAGCTTCATTTCTCAGATTCCTTGAATTCGAAGCTATTATTTCACTGGTTGTGACTGAGTTGGAGCTGATCTGATCTGTGAGTTGCTCCTTATTTTGTGACATATTCATTTCTTTATCCATTATGTCCTTCCATTCTGCTTTCAGCCTATCATTCAACTCCCTTTGTTTTGTTTTGTTTTTCTTTCCTGTTTACACTTTTGCGGTGTCTTCACACCTTTCTTGTTGCTTGTAGCAGTATCTTCCTCACATAGATATTTTCCACTGACTACTTTCTGTTGACAATCCAACAGAAACGTCCATAAGTCCTGGTAAATTTCTTCCCTGATCTCCTTATCTTCCCAGCATTCTTCCACATCTTCCATTATTCCTTTTGTTATCTGCGTCTCAAGGATAATACTGGATGCTTCAGATTCAATATTTTTAAGGGTGTCTTCAGATTCATTTGCAACAACTGGCTCCCACAGTTTACCATTTGGAACAGGACATGTTGATTCTTTTCACTATTTTCCGTTTGTTTCGGTGCAGGGATTTGTGTTGAGGTATCCAGCTTATAAGGCTCATACCTTCTATCATTAAGATCCTCCTCCTCATCATCCGAGATATGTTCCTCAGTAAACGGTAGGCAAAATGCTACATACTCATCATCTTCCGAACTTGTCACTGTAACAGTTTCTAACCCTTCTTCCTCATGTGTGTCTGTCTGACACATTGTATCTTTGATTTCGCAGATAGTGACTTCATATTCTCTTTCATCAATCTTAACCCATAAGGTTCCTTCCATTTTTTGTGTATATTAGTTCTGATCAGGATTTGTGCAGCTTCCAAATTCAGCCGTTCTGTGGTCACTTTTGCTACTTGAATAACCTTTCTTAGCTTTGCTCCAACACCTTGTAGAATTTCATTGGTGCAGCTAGAGAAAGGTATTCCGTATACTTTGACGTAGCAATCTTTTTCCTGGTTTGGAGGGTGGGCAGTCCAGATTTCTACTTTACTTATCCACTGCTTCACCCACTTGAAATCAATGCTCATTAATCTTTCCAACTCTCTATTCTCTTCCACCCATATCAGTACCTTTTGTGGACCCAGATGATTAACCTTCAGAGACTTATATCCTCCTATAATTAGGTTCTGGTGTAACTCATTTATTGTGATTCCATCATTTAGTTTACAGACTCGGCTATACTTCAACCAACTGGTGTCTTGCACAGTAGTTTTAAACCTTAAGTCCAGGGAGTCTCTTGCTGCCAAAATTGATTTCCACTTCAATTGCTAACAAGTGATTTCTTTCCATCGTTGAGGTTTTGTGGGCGGCAGTTTTACAGGTGCTGGAGCTGGAGCTTGCCTACTCGATGAAGCCTCATTTCTTGCTATGCTATCTCTTGTGGTGAGCAGTTTATTCTTGTAACTCAGTCCAGTTCGTTTAGATGCTTCCATGTTGACATATCTACGAGGAGGTGGCCTGTGAGCATTCCTTGCACACTTGTTATACTTAGCCACATTAATCCTGATACTGTGATGGCCAATCCAGATTGTATTGAGTCTCCTGAGCAACAGTTCATCATTTCCATCATCTTGATACGTTATAAATCCAAAGTGTAGTCCCAATACTGATAATTTACGAGCCACATTAAAGCTAATGAGCTTTCCTTGCATTACCAACAAATCTAACAGCTCCTGATTCCCTACTTGCACTGGAAAATTAGTAATATAAAAGGTCAGGTACTTGCATTTTTTTCAGATTTCTTTCACCTTCATGTGAATACATTAACTCAGTTCTCTTTGCCTTCTTCCATCTTACTATTCAAAAATCCAGGGGCATGTTCAATTTAGTTATGCCTATGTTGGTCCTCTACGTCTACTATGGCTTTGCCCATTCTAATCTCCTTTCGGAGAGGGTCCGACTGCTGAAGGCACACAGCCATGGTTGGGGGCTTCAGTTACAACTAAGAGTGAGTGTGGAGAGAAAATGGTTGGGGCTGTTTTAGAGCGGACTGTTTCGGCTGTCTGTAATAGCCTAACGGATCTTGGAAGAGGGGTTGGACTCCCCAGTGTGCCTAGTACACACCTAGGGATGGAGGAACGACAAGGGAAAATTTTATAATGTACCCTGTCAGAGTCTGAATTTTTCGAAAATACCCTGCCGCGCAGAAGCCTTCTGCGCGGCAAGGTCCGCGCAGTAAACTACTGCGCGACTTACTTTCCGCGCAGTAGTTAACTGCGCGGAGCTTAAAAAGTAATAAAACAATTCTCTTTCCTCCCAATTTCGCCGGAGATTATCGGAGAAGATGACCTAATATTTTTCATCTCCACCACTGCAATGGGTTTTCAAATATTTGGTGGCGTGTTTGATATTACAGGGCCAAATTAATTCCTCATCCGCCGCAAATCGACCAACCCACACCTTAGCCTGTGGCTTCTGGGTCATAAGGGGAAGTCTCTCTAATCCCATCTTTCTCCTTCAAGCAGTTCACTGCAACGATTCTGATAGGGCAATTACAAGGGTCAATTTCTTGCGTATGTGGTATTCAGCAACAACCCCATCGAATTATTTTTTAGCGGCACTTTGAACCCCCTGAATGGAGTATGTGTATAGAATCTGACGAAAAGAATTTTTCTGGGCGAGAAATTTTTTTCGATGGGATAGCCGAGAAGAATTTTTCTGGGCAGAAGAATCCGACGAATGAATTCCTCGGCTTCTCCGATCAATTTCCCGGTGAAGTAGTGAGGAAAGAGAATGTAAAGATTGGGTTTTTATTTCCGCGCACTACACTACTGCGCGGCTTATTTCCGACAGGATACATTCTAAAATTTTCCTTCCGAGGTTGATGCGTGACTGAATTGTAATTGTGAATTGGTGAAATTATTAGGCTAAATACAAGGGCACAACAAGTGTTGATAATCACACCTCCTGCCACATCATTGGATGTATGACACCTGTTCACTCGTACAATTTATGTGCTCCTTTTTCGTGGCACATATCAGTTTTCGGGGAGTTTTATCCGACCACTCCTTTGTATACAAATTTGTACACTCGTTTTAATTCTCGCTATTGTCATTGTGAATTGGTGAAATTATCTATATTGATGGAGAGCATATACATAAGAGATAAAAAAATACTATGCTGCAGCAAAATTCCAACAACTTCATCTGCGATAATTTCGTTACACTTTTTTTTGCTTGAGTTAGTCTGTTCTTAATTAGAGTTTCATCACCAAAACTCAATTTGAGCAATAGTCTTTTGGTCTCCTGTATATAGATTTTATGTCAATGTCGTAAATTCTACAGCATATGGTGGCAGTAGCCCAGATTGCAAATGAGTATACAAATGAGTTGTCATACAACCTTCCCCGTGGATTTTTCTTAGCTTTTCTTCGCCCGTAAAAAATTCTACCTAAAACTTAGTCTATTAAAAAAACTCTTAAAAAT
>JAOYMZ010000676.1:0-25506 GCA_025802335.1 Pinguicula primuliflora | reverse complement strand
AAATATATACATTCAATTCATAAACATAACATAAAAGTAATCAACAAAAGATCACTTTTAGAACACAAAACTAACAAGTGGAAGGCTTCAGCTCAAAAATTGAGCAACTATTGGTGGTCTCCTGATGGCAGGAGCCAAAGTTGTAGCCTCTGGCATGGCAAAAGCCTCCAAGGGCAAGTCATCATCGTGAGGGATCAACACTTGGTCTTCCATAGATTCAAAATCAACCATTTCTTCCTCGGATTCAAAGCACACACTGATGTGTTCCTCTTCCAACACTTCTTTTGCAACAGATTCTCTCCTTTGCGCTCTTCTTGCAACTCCCAGCTCCCTGAACAACCTTTGATCGCAGAATTATGACTACCACTAGCTGCTGGTATCATAAACTACCTGCAACAAGGAGGACAATAAGCTATACAAATGAAAAATGAGCAAACACAAAAACAACTATCAATGATCTTAAATTGAAAACTATGAGCATGTAGGGGCAATTGCTCCCCAGCAACGGTGCCAAAAACTTGATGCGTGCAAAGTATACACAGTCAAGTTATAGTACAGTTTCAATGAGCAAGGGTCATGATCCACGAAGAGCATAGTCCAACATGCTTTAAGCTAACGAACGGTTCAAGGTAACCGAGCAATAATATGGGTGTATCTTCTAAATTACTAAGCAGAAATAAATGAAACCAACGGTATTAGAAAGCTAAGAGAATTGGTATCAATTATTGTGAGGCAACTAATCCAGATTTGCAACACAAAAGAAGGAAAATAGCATTTTAACGAGATGACTCAAGGTGTTGGTGGCTTGCCATAACACTTTGTAGTGATTCCCATCTATGCGTCTAACAATCAATTAGGGTTGGCAATGGGCGGGGCGGATCAGGGCCACCCCAAACCCGTCCTGCCACCCCGGAGAGAGGACCCAGACCCAACTCGCCCCGGAGGCAGGGCACCCTGGACCCGCCCCGTGGGGCCAGGTCACACGGGTTGGGTTGGGTTCTAATTTTGAAAAATATTACTAAATTGAAGAAAAATAGAATGCAAAAAAAAATCATCAAATTGTATGAGTAAATCGATAATGGTAAATTATTTGGTAATTAACCCTCCAGGTTTGCGACATTAAAGTTATCCAAAAAAATTTTCTTGGTGAAGATAAATGGATATTAATTTGAACAAGTTAAAAGTTTATATTTCATCTTCTCCAGAAGGAAGAAACAATGGCATTAGTTCATAACATCATAACGCAAACAAGCAAAATTTTCGGGACAAAAAAACATAAAAAGTTTCTTTCTTTGAGAATTTCAACTTCCTACAGACTGTTGCAGCTCTTCATCAAGATCCAATAACAGAAGACCTAACCTTTCCAGAAATGGCGGGCTGCTTCTGGTCTTGCAACTTCTTGCACCAGAGGACATAATCTTTCAAGAACAAGAATTATCAAAGACAAAAGATAACAGGCCGGGTCCGGGGTGGTCCGGGACTACGAACCCGGACCCGGACCAACAGTGGGGCGGGTCTAACCCGCCCCATGGCGGAGCAGCTCCGGGGTGACCCGCTTTGGCAGGTCGTTTTTGCCATCCGTACAATCAACTTACTTGTTCACTATGACCACCAAATTTTGTATGATTAGGCCCTCTCGAGTCCCTAAACAATTTAACCAAGCAAGAAGGGCATTTTAGCCTCTCAGCCTCACCTCTAGCATGCAAGTGATAATTATCTCTATAGCTAATCCGTTTATTGAGTATGACACCTTAAACTAGTGTTAGCAAGATGTTAAGATGGCCCAACACTTAATGTCCTACCTAGACACCCGATCTCTATGCGTGTATAGGTTGCGAAAGTGTTCATTCAATCGGTTAGAAAGGCATAAACACAGGCAAAACTAACCATGCTCTCAAAGATGAACAAGGATTGACATCAAGCGCATAAAAGTGTGAATCAAAACATTGTACTAGGCTCAACCAAGCCTTGAGTCGAATAACCTTAGTTCATGCTATAAGCATGAATAAATACAAATGAGAGAAGAGCAAAACAGCAGCCCATGGTGGGTGTTGAAATCCACAAGTGCAGAATTCCTTCGCTGGAGTGATGAACCAAACTTCTCCTCCTAGAATCACCTAGTTCGCCGCCACCAAAGTCTCTCTTGATGATTGAATATTTTCAAACGCTTGTATTTTAAGTTTCCTGTGCAATTTTGGGACCGCCCTTGAAGCCATTTGAGAGATATACACCATACAAGGGACAATTCTGTTTTTGCACCTTCAAGAGACCCAGTATTGTAAATCTCTTCGAAAGTCTATGTCCGACTCCTCCTTTGCATACATGATGTAAATAGATATTGTATACAACCCTTAGGACTACGTTTTGGTGAAATACCAGGTTCGCCCTCAACCTGGATGAAGAGAGGTAAATCCCAAATATCTCGACCTTTGCTGTATTTTCTGTGTATATCACGGTATATGACTTGTAGAGGATCCATAAATCTACCATCTGGTAAAAGGACAGCAGTGCCCTCGGCTTCATGTGAGATATATTGCTGCTGCAAGGGACTGCAAGGTCAATGTACCTCCAAATTTACCCAGAATGGCGAAATCCCATAAAACTCGATCTCCGTGCCCTTTTCTGCCTTCCATGTATCAGCAAAGTTGTAGAGGACTACTTGGAGTGTTTCCCTGTGAAAGGACAAGGCCACCCTCGATCTGGTTTGGATCTTATGGTTGCTGGAAGGGCAAATCCAAAACTGCACATTCTTTACTCAAAATGGTCGGGCAGCTTTTGTGCAGTTGTTGTATCTTTCCAGTTTTGGCCAGTTTCAGTCTCTTTGGCTCCTGTGAGTATAGAATTCGTATATTACACATCCAAATGTTGCATTTAACCTACAAGACACAATTAAGCATGTAATAAGGTAGAAAATAAGTGATAAGGGCACAAATCATTGAAAACTACTAATCTAAATGAGCTCAAAACATGGTATAAAATGAGCTCATCACACTCCGAGGCAACGACACCAAAAATTTGATGCACGAAAAGCATACATGGCCATGTTATAATACAATGCTGATAAGCAATGGTCAAGATCCACAAGGAGGGACTCATCAACATGAAATCAACCTACAACACTTATAAAAGTAACCTAACATTCAGAAGGTTGTATCTAACAGACTACTGGGCAAAATTAACTAAAACTTATTGGAAAAGAAAGCTCAACAAGTGTAGAATAAATGTTTTGTACTTAATCCAAAATCGCAACACAGAGAATGATAAAATACATAATAGAGAGGCAACTCTGGGCTTTGGTATATTGCTTTGCCAAATCACTAATGACTGTAATTAATCACCAAAGAATCACTTCTTTCTCGTTTTAAACCACAGAACCCTTATATAATTAGCCCTTTGGTTCAGGTACTAATTAGTTTAATCCAACTTAAAGGCAAGTTAGGGGTAATACCCTAAGGATGACCAATAAGTAAACACAATTGAGCTTTGGCTCAACTTAAGATCTGTGTGGTCTTGTTCATGTGTGTGACACCACAAGCTAGGGGTAATACCCCAAGGGCGGTAGTGTCATCAAGTCTATTGTAGAATCTACACACGTGATGTCTCAATGAATGCAAATCACCTAAATGAGTTCATGCATTCTGGCCGAAACACATGAAACTGGTAAGAACAACGCATGCTCATTCAAAAGAAAGCAAAATCGATTCAATGGTTAATAAAAACAAAGTCAAAAGTGATAAAGCTAGGCTCAACTGAGCCTTAAGTCTACAGAGTTAGCTCATGCTCGAAGCATGAGATGATACAAGCATAAAAGTGCAGTAACAGTGCGAATCCATGGCTTCTTCTTCTCGGATGCTTTAGAGACCTTCTTTTGGTATTTTTGCCTTATTGCCCTCTTCGCCGCCTCCAAAGTGTGTTATTACTCAATGAGAAGTGTTCTCCCCTTCTAGGTCTACCTCCCTGTGCAATGGCATGGTTGCCCTTTTAGCCGTTGGGAACTGCAGCTCAATCCAGGGACCGTAGTGTCTTTGCTCGTTCATCTGGACTCATCTCAGTAGTTGGGTCCCAAACTTGATCCTCCCGGTCCCAAATGTAAGTATAGTGCAAAGATAACTTGAAGAGGACCTCCTAGACTATATTCGGGTGAAAGGGAAATATCACTCTTGAAGCCATTTGGGAGATATCCTCTGTACCAGGGACTGTCTAGTCAATGAACCTGCATTTTACCCGAAATGGGAAAGTCCTTCCAAACTCGGCAAAGGCAGCTTTTTCAGCATGCTATGTATGCATAGGACTTGTAAAGCATCACGACTACATCCTTGTGAAAGGACAGAAGCACCATCGAGCTGGTTTAGAAGATATGCACCTTGGAAGGGTGCAGAATGTCTTTTCTCTCTCATTTCCTGCTTCAGCTAGATAACTTTTAAGATGGTCGTTGGTATTTCCAGTTTTGGCAAAATCTTACCTCTTTGTGTCTTTGGCTCCAAGTCTTGTGTATCTCACACGAGAGTATGTTGCATTTGGCATTGGATCATCATTTTTAACATGAAGTTGAGCCTAGAACGTCACTTGTGCATCTCCTTGCTTAAGCTTTAACAATTTTGCCTCTTTTTCATCTCAATTTTGTCCAGTTTCGCCCAGCATCGTCATATTTGAACTCCAAATCTGTTCCAACAAAATTAAGCACGAAATTAGACATAAATGAAGTGTTTAGGGCATACGATGCTAAGAAATGATAAGCTAAAGATGCTTAAAATGTGATATGGATTTAGCTTATGGACTATTAGGGAGCTTATAGGTATGAATCCTGGTTTGTAATAATTAAGGTCACCCTATATTTCTTCCAAGTTTGGAGTTTGAGTGTCCGAATTTATGTTGGAGTGAACTATATCTTCAGTTTGTATAGTTGCTTTGGGTGTATGCTTGGGTAGATTGGCCAAATCTTCGTGGTTGGGGGTGATGGATGGTGTTTTTCCTTTACCTTTATTTTTTGTTTTGGATGTATTATTTTTTGTTTTGGTAGAACTAGCAGATTTCTGCCATTCTGGGGGATGTTATTAATCTGTAAGAGTACCTGTTATTAATGTTGGTTCTGTTCCCTACCTGCACTAAACTTTGACATCGAATTGGCAATGTTTTCAATTAAGTTTGTTCAGAGATGCGAATGTGCAGAGAGGAGTTTTGTTATGCTCAAGTTCATATCAGCACACATATTTTCAGTTGAGAGGGTAGCATTTAGAGCAGCAACTACTATTGTATTTAGCTGTTGAGAGCAGATTGGGATAGGGGATAATTCAGAGAAAGCTAATGGCACATAGCTAGTAGCACTAGAATTTAGAAGTGCATTTTTGGGGATTTCAATTCTTTCTTGAGTATCAGGCTGTTTTCTTTCTAGTGTACTTGTTATGTTCAAGTGTGATTTTATTTGTTCTTGGTTTTCTGCATTCCGGGGGTTATCCTGAATATCTAAGCTACCTTTAGGAATGCTAGTTTCCTCATTTGCTGGGTTTGGAACTTCTATACCTGAGACTATGTTATCTGATGTATGGGTTGCAATAGTGGAGCTAGAGTTCCGCAAATGTGAATTTACCTTTCAGCCCAATTTCCGTAATTGCCTTCTTGGTTTCGTCAATGGTAGGACGACCATAAGTAAACTTTCCAATAAGCGTGTTCCGGAAAGGAGCCGATAGATATTCAATATATAAAAGTTACAACTTTTGGCCTAATAGGCCTTATCTATGTTCAACCAAGAGATTACGAAAAACCTCCAATCCTATATGTCCGGACATGAAACATGGATACCATCTACCTGTCCGAACCCCAAGGTGAGAGGATGAACCGTCTCACCTACTTAAAACCTTTTCCAGAAAACCTCGAGGTAGAGGACAATACGAAAAAGAAAGAGTATGACATTCAGTTGGCCTCTTTGTACAATACATCTTGTGTGTGCCTATCCGAGTGTGTGTGCGTGCCTATAAGGACCTAACATAAATCGAAATTTCTTGATCCACTATTTCTTTGGGCATCATGGGGATAAAATATAGTGAAGACTTTGGGACCTTAGTGTCCCTGAGGCCCAGATATTTAGTTAACACTATCCCTTCTGAACTACAAGGAAATACTCCAAGCCTTCTCACAAAATAAGAACAAAAATTTTCTACTAAAGAGTCTGAAATAATTTCCTCATGTAACGATATGTTCCGCAGGGAACAATTCATCTACCACCTTTTGCAACATGTGACCCTATCCTATCCATGATATATAGAATTGAGCCAACTAGATTCAGAACCATTGAGAAAGCTTTGCAAAAAACAATTAAGATACCAAAGCTGAAATAGTCAGGGAGGATGCCCTTGATACTGGAACTGACCAATACTGTGATGCTACTGAGGAACTAGATTAGACTGCCCTAGTTCTTCATGTAGCTGCAGCAGAACACTCTACCAACTTGGAGGGGCCTGGGGAAGAAGTGAGTCAGATACTATTCGCCTTGGTAAAATCTATGCTCCAAGAAGTATAGAAGCAGTATAAAAATTATCTTGCCAGGAATCAACAGAAAGGAAGCTACGAAATCTGGAAGAAGACTGAAAGTGATACATTGAAGATAATTGAATTTGGGCATACAATTGGAATTACTTTCAAAGACTGTGAGAAAGGTACTGTCTAGAATCTGGTATTGGATAGTTTGCGAAATGCACAAGCCTCCACACAGACGGATGACAACACATGAGCTTTAATCTGATCCAAATCTATCAAATCTACTAGTTGCTCCATACAAACAAAAGTTATCCCCAATTCAAGATATTAAGCTGAAATATTCGAGAAATGTGTAACACTACTAAGAAGAGATTGCTTCGTACATTTATCAAAAAGCAATGTCCAGATGTCAGTGGTATTCAAGAGACTAAAATGCAAGTTCTGGACCTAAGACAAATCAGATGCTTATGGGATGGACAAACATAGGTGGACTTCATTTTTAAACCCTCTGTAGGTGCCTCAGGGGGGATCCTAGTCTCATAGAACAAGAACAAATTCTATTTGACTGATCATTGGATAGGTACATATTCAGTCAGTGTCTCTGGCTTTCTAGATGGACATCCAATTCACCTTATCTTTGTCTACTCATCATGTGTCCTAGCTCAAAAGAAAATCCTGTGGGAAGAGCTAGCACAGTTCCAGTCAGACCAGCTAGATGAGAAGTGTGCAATAATAGGGGATTTTAATACTGTTTGGTCCTAGACAGAACGGGTGGGTTTATTTCAATATGCTGCCTCTGAAGGGAATATGTTCTCTGAATTTATCACAACCTCTAAACTTATTGATGTAACTGTTATAGATGCGGATTTTACTTGGTTTAATCCAGATGGTCTTGGTGCAAGCAGGCTTGACAGGGCCCTACTCAGTGAGGACTTATTGTCACTGTGGCCAAAACTACAACTTACCTCATTGGACAGAGGGCTTTCTGATCATTCCCCTATACTACTGTCCGAGGGAGCTAAAAACTGGGGTCCTAAACCCTTTGGAGTCTATGATATATGGCAGAATGACCCATCCTTATCAGAGGTGATATAACAAGCCTGGAACTCTTACTCTAACTCTAATCTCAACATCTCAAAAGGAAGGTTGTTGCATGAAAAACTGAAATCACTTCGAGGTACTATCAAACAATGGAATCAAGAAAAGCATGGAGATGTGCCTGGCAGGATAAGACAATTGCAACAGGTAATGAACTATTTTGATGCAGGAATTGCTGTGGATACATTATCAGCGCAGGAGGTAGACATGAAAAAAACAGCTTGGGCAGAAATGAAAAATTTGCAGAACTATCAAATATCCATCATACAACAAAAATCGAGGCAGAGATGGTTTAAAGAAGGGGATGTCAATTCTAAGTTCTTTCATGCTTCACTAAGGAAACGAAGATACCAGATGGACATTAATGGACTCTATTTTGGAATTCACTGGGTAGAAGAGGTGCAGGATGTTAAGGAAGGCTTGAAATATTTTTTTCAGGATCAATTTGTGCAACCCCACCCAAGGAAACCGAAGGTACTCCCTAATCCTGGAAAGACTTGGACCACTGAACAGAATGAAACTTTGGCGGCACCATTTTTGGAAGATGAAGTGAAGGAGGCAGTTTGGAGCTGCGATGGAAATAAAAGTCTAGGGCCTGATGGACTGAACTTCCACTTAGTGTAGAAATACTGGGATCTGATAAAAGTTGACTTCATAGAATTCTTAACAGAGTTTTACAACACTGGCAGGATTGCAGAGGGTTTGAATGCATCTTTCTTTACCCTAGTCTTAAAAGTCGATAGGGCTACCTCCCCAGATCAATTTCGCCCTATCTCCTTAATCAATTGTGCATACAAAGTGCTTGCTAAACTACTAGCAAACAAGCTGAAACAGGTAATGGCAGATTTGATCTCAAGCAGGCAAACTGGATTCCTCAAAGGTAGAAATATAACTGATGGGGTGATATGTGCAAATAAGGCCATTGAATCAGCAAGAAAATCAAAACAGCGTCTTGTGATCGTAAAGGTAGATTTTCAGAGGGCTTTTGACTCCATAGATTGGTCCTTTTTATTTGATGTTATGCGGAATATGGGATTCTGTGACAGATTCGTACAGGGGATCTCAGAATGTGTATCTACTGCTACAATCTCAGTTCTAGTGAATGGGAGTCCTACTCAGGAATTTAAACCACAACATGGTCTAAGGCAAGGAGACCCTTTATCTCCTTTCTTTTTCCTGATTATAGTTGAAGCACTGGATTGGATTCTATTAGCAGCCTATAGAGCAAATAGATACTGGGGTTACTCAGTGGGAGAGATTAACTTGAAGCAGCTACAATATGCAGATGACACGCTGATCCTAGGAAATGACACATTTGAAGACATTGATGGTATCAAACTATCATTAAAATGTGTTGAGATGATAAGTGAGTTGAAGATCAATTATCAAAAAACACAACTCTATGGAAAAAATGTTCCTGAAACTGAGCTGTCTTCTCACAACACTTAGGCTGTAAGGTCGACACTGTGCCATTCATCTTTCTTGGCCTTCCAGCTGGAGAAAAATTGAATAGTTGCAAAATGTGGAGACCAACTCTGGAAAAAATCTCCAAAAAACTATCAAGTTGGGAACTACATTATCTATCTATCGATGGAAGAATGGTGCTTCTAAAAGCAGTGATAACTAGTCCGCTTGTCTATCTGATGACCATGTATAAGGCACCAAAGACTGTCCTAAAAAAGATGATCTCAATGGAAACACAATTCCTTTAGGGAGGAGGGGAAAAGGCAGGCAGAAAAATTGCATGGGTATGCTTGTTGGATATCTGCCAAACTCTACATGATGGTGGTCTAGGCATCAAGCATTTGGAGGATTATAATGACGCACTTATTGGTAAATGGGCCTGGAGATTATTTCAAAACCAAGACAGCCCCCTCTGGAAGGAGATTCTTGAGAGCTATATGGGAATTTCTATAGAACTATTTTGTTTGAAAGCAGTAGACAGTCACCACGCAGCTATTCAAACTGGTGGAGAACGCTGGTTAATCTTATTCGACCAACAGACTGGTTTTGGAGACAATGTGCGAAAGTTGTGGGAGATGGCCATGATACATACTTCTGGGAGGATGTATGGATCTCAAACTCTAGATTATGTGACTTATTTTCCACCTTATATTGCTAGACAGCAGACAAGTTCATCACCATTGGTCAGAAGCAAACTGAAAATGGATGGGATGGAATTGGACGGATATACACTACCTACCTCCTACTGAACTTTTAAATCAACTCCTACTGATGATAGAGGAACTGGTACTACAGGATGACAAAGCGGATTTATGGCAATGGAAATCTGGACACTACACAGTCAAATCTGCGTATGAGCAAATAAGGATTACCTCAGGTAGGTGAACATATCACAATAAGCATTTGTCGATAATCTGGAGATCTTTATCCCCTCTGAAAGAATCAACCTTCATAAGGAGATTAATCTTTGACCGCATCCCGATGCTGATAACCTGCACATAAAAGGTATAATCGGGATTAACCTCAAGTGCTAATTGTGTCATTTGAACAACGAATCTGCTCTGCACCTGTTTTTCCTATGCTTAGAAACAACTCTGGTCTGGAACAAAATATATACCTGGCTCGCCTGCTCAAAACCAAATCTGCATCTGGATGCTTGGAAAATATTGGAGAACCACATGAATTTGCTACGTGGAAAGAAAGAAGAACCTGCTTGGTTAACCATCCGGGTAATTACAATATGGCAATTGTGGACGGCACAAAATCGACTCTTATTCGATCAAACTCCATTTGAACCGGACGAAATCTTGGAGAGGGTAAAGCAAAGATTGTGGGATATCTTCTCTAACCGAGGTCTCACGAATTCATACACACTCCTGGATTGGGAGAGATTCCCTGAAAGAGTTGTAGAGTTTAATCTGAGGTAGACGAAGAGTAAATGAGAGAAGCGAACTGCCATTAATGGGGCAGAACTGTAAATAAACTGTACATATTTTTATTTATAAAATTTCCATTTGCTTTGGTAACAAAAACAATTAAGTCTCAAGCTACAAAAACTGCAACCTATGATTTAGGTGAGTGTCCTTTGTGTGTAGGCTGTGGCCGCCAAAAGTGTGAAGTTACATTTTAGTTCACTGGCTTCCCGTGCTACATGTCGAGCGCGGGAAAGCTGGTTCATGGCCGCGCTACTGGCAGTAGCGCAGCTCCTCTTATATAAACCCCCTTCATTTTCTTTAACCCACACCATAACACTACTTCACATTCACTTTTATTTTTTGATTTCCAAAAGAAGAGAAGAAGCGCCAGGCTTGTCCAAAGGAGTAGTAAGTATTTTAATATTAAATTTAAATTTTTGTTATAATTTTTTAGTCATAGTAAAACTTGTATATTTGCATTTATTAATTGTTCATATTATTTTTATGCATTGTTCTTATTATCAATTTATTTTAGATATCACCATGAGTTATAATCAGGATTGGAGTCAGCGTTATGGTCTTTATCGCCCTGAGTCACAGAATGTTATTGGAGATTTGGCGAGACATAGAAATGCACGTATTTTACGGGGTGAAATAAATGTTGATAAACCACTTGTCGCCGAACATCCTGATGTTCACCTTCGTAAGCTTACTTTGCACCACCGGGTTGTGGGCTATGTCGTTGCTGTTGGGTTATGGGGTACATATCAGAGCTGTCCTATTCAGGTCGATCCACATCTTATGATAGCTCTGATAGATCGATGGCATCCTCGCCAACACACATTCTGGATATCATTCAGAGAGTGTACCGTCACATTGCAAGATGTGTCGATGATATGGGAACTCCCAATTAATGGGGAGCCAGTTACATGGTTAGGTAGCGGTCTACCATGGTCGTTCTCTCGTATCTATCAGTATATGCAGCAACATTAAGACATGGAAATTAATGAAGGGGATATATACAAATAAAAAATGAAGGTTTCCACAATTGGGAAATATTTAAGAAATGTACATATAGATGAGGATAGCGACGAGATAGAAGTACAGTACTATGTCTGGGGTGTCAAGTCCTTATTTGGGGGGGGCATTATTTTTCCGGATTGTAGTGGGTATTGGATACAGATGGACTTGCTATTGTATATATAAAATTTGTCGATGATTCGCACGTACGGCTGGGGAAGTTCGTTGTTGTGTTGCCTGTATAACAACATGTGGAGGACTCATAAAGAAAACATAAAGAATGTGGGGAGCACAACTAAATTATTGCAAATATGGGGATATTGGCTCTTCTGAACAATTGCGCCCACCCCTCGGAGCCAGGTCATTCCGTCCCACAGAAATAGGAGACGTGCACAAATTCTCGATGTATTCGGGGATAAATTTTTGATATGGATGAGGAATATGAACATCAGGTCACACCAAGTTCGATTAATTCGGATGTCACCTGATATCGTTAACCTCTATTAGGTATAATCTTATTTTACAAGATCTATTATCATTAATTATAATTTGTTAATTCTACGTAATATTTTTTTGTATTGGTTTGGTTTGCAGTTTCATTCCACCTCATATACAAACGACGAGATGAGTCGTATTTCCGACCATGATCGTATGCTATGGACGTATAATGGGCCCATCTTTTTTTAGATCTGGTCGAGTTCGTGCATAGTAGATGTACCGTTCACCAATTTGGCTGGACTCAATGGATCCCACAAGGGGTGGATGTTGTAGGGGAAGAACTTGCACATAAGAAAGCAGCTGAAAAGGAATAAGCGTAACTGCAGACAATATTTGAACGAATATCTTGGTATGCGAGCAAATCGTTATCAGCACGCCCTCTTTGAACATGTCAGAGGTGCCAGCATACCAAGTACCTAGGTGGATGACTATCTGAGTTTGGCCGAACAGCACAATCGCAGATTTTGTACTCTCGTGCACCCAGTGGAGCAAATTGGTCTGCCCGTAGATTTAGCATCTTTTATAGCTCTTGTGGTATGTTTTTATTTTGTTAGATTATGTTTATTTAATTTTGTTAGCTTATGCTTATTTAATTATGTTAGATTTTGCTTATTTAATTATGTTAAATATAAAGGCACAAGGTATATTTGAAAAGGCCAACAACCCGAGTCAGGCAATTCCAAAATGGTTAACATCAGTTTGTGTATGGCTACATAAAAGACTGCGAGGCGAAGTTGATGACGAGTCACTCTCTACGCAGGCTCGTACCCGTCAGCGAACAACAGGTCCATATAAACTATTATTTAAATAGTTACCTCTGGAAAATATTACATAAACTATTATTTAAATAGTTACCTCCGGAAAATAAGAATGCAACTGGTAGGCAAAATTTATCCTACTCTCGCCGGTACTTCAATTTGTACCTATTTTTTAGTTTGTGGAATTGAAAGGGAGGAAAGTGTGTTTAGATAGGATAGGCCGTGCTGCTGACACCAACGCGGAAGTGGGCAGAAAGGTGTGCGCTGCATGCCTCAACGCGATTCTTAATCTGTGCTGCTACCTTCAGCGCATTATCATTAATCACGAATTAACGTTACCACGCTGCAGGCAACAACATGGATTAAGAACCGCGGCACCGTGCTACTGCCTGTAGTGCGGTTCCCTACTGCGCTGTTACCTGCAGCACGGCATGACATTTTCGAAATGCCCTACTACTGACAGGGCAAAAAAGCAAATTGACCTGTGGGTTGGCAACCACCTGTCATTGAAGAAAATTTGCATTTCTTCTTTACTATTTGCGCGGGTGTACATTTTATGAGCACATACCTTGCGGATCCATGAAATTTTAAAGTGTCCGTAATAACCGAATTTTGTAAATGTAATTTTTTTTTAAATATATATGTATATTATTTATTGTTGGGGGAGGTTCACCACCTTGCAATTTATGATGCAATATACCTTGCAAATTTTAATTTTGGCCACATTGACGAAATTGATCACACATATTTTGTTTTTTTTCGATGATTCATAAGTTTTCTTGGATGGGTTGTTGACCACCATCATGATGGGTAGTTGGCCACCATCATTAAAAAAATTTACTTCGTTTTTTGTAGTTGCCTTCAAGTACACTTTATAATCATGTATAAAATAAAATACTCATATTTGAGTTGATTTGAAATGTTGTGACGTTACACATGTACAAGAATATTGTGGTTGTTCACGTATATGCTCAAGTTTAACTCGTTTAAAACTTGTTCGTTCTACTAGTGAATCTTAACGAACAAAATGCAAACATAAGCTATGTTCATTAAGATTAACTAATAAGATCGGTCGTTCGTTCAACTTAAGAAATAGAGTTAGAACATACCCTTCCTTCGTGCTCGGTTCGTTAAACATATCTCATGATTGTTTGTTGTTTGAATGAACTGTCAAATTATGTGAAAGTATTAATTTATCATTATGTTTCATTACTTTCATTACTCATCAACGCCCAAACAAACTATCTAGAATAGGTAAATATATAAACGGGCCGAGCACGAACCAATGCAAATGAGCCTGTTTACGAGCTTATTCACGAACTGTTCATGAACAACTCGCGAACTTTTTTGAGGAGTAATTCAAACTTGTATTAACCACCAAAATGTGGACAAAAACTGTATTGTACATATTTACATGATCATCATTGATCCCTTCTAACATACCAGGCTACAAGAAAAAATAGCATCCCTGAAAACAAAAACAAGATCAGCAATGATTCCCTCTAGTTCCTGTAGACATGATTGGCATTGATCCCATGTAGTATGCAGGGGTAACAAAAATATGAGCAACTGTGAACTAGTCCCTGTAACCATGATCAACATTTGAAGAAAGAACCATCTGATATGCAGATCAACGAGAAACAAAAAATAACAGCAATCCCGTGACCATGAGCAGCAATCCCGTGACCATGAGCAGCAATTAAAACCATCTCATTTGCAAGTCACAAAATAATATCAGAGTCCCTATAAGCAAACGAGTGGTTCCCTGATCCAATCGCCTATTCCATAACAAAAAGTTACTTTCTTGGCTTTCATCCACTGCCAGGTATGAACTTGAATTTTCGTCAACAACTCAGACGGAGGCTAAACTATGTTGCTGAACTGCTTCGCATTTCTGCTTCCCCATAGGGTCCATACAAATGCCATCCAGAACATTTGCCAGTTGTCTCTACTAATTGGCACAGGTTTACTTATCCCAAAAAAAATCGGCACGGGTTTTAACGCCATGTAAGCTTCTAGCTCCTATGGTTCTACACTGATCACTCGTAACCAGTCCATCAAATATTGCCACAGTTCCTTACTGAACCTACACAGCAAGTACACATGCTCTTCAGTTTCTGTAGCATCACTGCACATGACACAATCTGCTTGCTGTTAATGATGGATGATGCCTCATCTTTTTATGCTGGCTCTGGTCGGCAGTCTACACAGGATCACCCTCCAGCAAAAAATGGATATCTTCTTCGGGATAATGTCACACTAGATCACTTTGAGTCTCTCATCTTCATCTTCCTCCACTATCAGACCCTTGAGTTCTTGTATGATATTGTGAGCTCTCTTGGATTCATATCTTCCTGAAGATGTCTCCACACAGCATCATACATCCTGTGTGTGTTCCTGCATTACAACATGAGATAGAATGTATATAAGTTCATTAAGGTTATCTTCCTCCCACTCAAATAGTCTCCTCCTCCATTTCCATCCTCACACCCACTGATCTACCCATTTGCCGTGGTTAGCAACACAATTTCCCTCTGTGATATCTAATCTCCTTAGTCTATAGAAACTTTGCTGTAGGGATTAATCCGTTACCTAAATATCTTCCCAAAACCTAACTTTTTTGCCATTTCCTACTTTCAGCTTCATCATCTCCTGAAACCACTCTCCACTCGCTATTTTTTGAACACTTTTTCCAAGGAAGTGGAAAAAGTGGATCAATGAATGTCTGAGGTCAGCAAGCATGTCAGACTTGATCTAATAGCATCATCCGTTTTTTTTATGGTGGTAATGCTGCAATTTTGTCTTAGTTGATTACTTGCAAATTTGGTCCTCTTATTGCAACAGTGGTTATGACTGTTTTTGAAATATGTTTTTCTGTTCTGATCCAATGGTTTCATCCTTTTTTGATGGTGGTGATGCTGTCCTTTTTATGTAGGATGCAAACATGTCACAAGTTGTGGTATACATAATCCATCAGCTCACAAATTTGTTCAAAACACAATCACTATTGTTTATTATACCAAAACTGTTCAACACAAATACTCTCAAATCCGAGCAGTTAGTACGCAAATACAACAGCACATAAAGTTGGTCCAAACAGGAAGAACAAAGAACACACACTCAGTCTACAATAACTAGGAACTTCAAGGAGATCACAAGGTTGAGCTATCATATATAACAGATTAAATCCACTGCTTCTTCTGTTCCATCGACATCACATTCCACCTTGCGGGATTGTTACTTACCTCATCTACAATCTTCATCTTGTTGTTTACCTCCATGTTGTCTAGTCCCATAGAAGACAAGTCCTGCCGAACCTGATCAGCCACAATGCCCTTCTTTGCACTCACCTCAACCATTTAATTCACCTGGAAGGATTTCAGTTCAATCATAAATTCTTTACTTGCGAGATATTCACCATTAAGGCTGATGGTGACACCATATCCAGCTTTTGGTGTTTTAGGTATCCTATTTCCACTACTCTTCCTTGGACGTTTGGCTGTTGGTATCTAATGTGGTGGTGAGACATCCTCATTTATAGGCAATCCTCCTGTCTCCTCATGCAGCTCCTTAGTTTATTCATCGGTTTCAATGTTCAACTGTTCGTCCAACTCCACAGCATTCGGAATATCACAGCTTGCTGAATCTGCAGTTGCACTTTGAGCATTATTGTAATCGTACATACTAGCCCCAATAGCCCGGGTGTTGCCAAATATGTCACACCAGTCGTAATACCATATCCATTTCCTATTCTTAAATTTCTTGTATTTGATGTTATCCTATACAATAAAGGGATCAGCATCTGAGTATAAGACAAAAATATAACAATGCAAGTCAAATAATTATATTGTCATCCGTTCGCTCCACAATTGTTCATCTACTATGATCTGCATGGATACCGAATCAATCGCAGAACCACTGAGATTTAGATAGTCATTCAGTAGGTTGTACTCGCTCTTCCACATCTTGATTTGGTTCTGGACTTCACGGTTGGTAACACGACTTCCAGGTACATCTTGTGCTATGAGGGAGGCACACTTCTCGTTGAATCTCTTTCGATAACCGTTCTCTAATCCGAATCCTTCCTTTATACAAAATTTCATTGCCTCTATGAGTGATTTTTCTTTAGCTTGGCTGAAATCAACCCTTGTGTTCTGCATTGGTGCAATATGTTTATGCGGTGATCTCCGAGATCCTTGGTCGTTGGGCTTACTACCACAACTTCTAAGTGAATTTTAAGATAGTTTTTTTTTTCGAGAATGCACATTTCCACTTGATTGTTCCATAGCTTTGATTACAATAATTTATCAATATCAAGCATAAAACACTCTCTGATATTTATTGTTGAATATTTTCTTATGCAAACATTAAAATGCAGACCCATTACCATTGTTTCCAGTTACATCCATCTCGGCATAGACACGAAATCATCTAAATCAGCATACTCATGTTCAGTGCATACTCAGCGAGTGTATAAAGTTTAGTGCATACTCAAGTACATTTAGGCGAACACATAATCATCTAAATCAGCATGAATTACATTTATTAATAAATGCTATCGGTTCAGTTTGAATATATTACCTGGTATGTAGTCGTTGATCTTTGATTAGACATCGCGATTCCTTGATTGCGTGAAAATTGTTTCTAGGGTTTGTGAGTTCGGGCAGTTTCCCCAAATAATTGGTTGGTATGTAAATGTAAATCTCGATGGCAATTTGTTGTAATTTATGGGCATAAAGGAGGTTAAATGTGGGTCCAAAATAGGATTGCTTCAATACCACGTTTTTTGTGGGATTGTTTTTGGGTTTGGATCTTAAGTTAATTTTAAAAATGTGTGTGACCCGGTTTTCAATCCCAGAACCCGATTTGACGACTGTGTTTTTTTCGTGTGTAGTAAATATGGTATTACAGGCTAATCCCACGCGAATCCACATAACTCCATCAAGTAAACGGACCCTAATGGAATTTGACAGCACTGGACTAACTTCTCTCCTCTTCATGCATTCTTGAGTTCTCAGTTTTTCCTCTTTTTTAGATTTCTTTACCTCTCCCACCCACTCCTTTCGGATTTGATCATTTTCTTTCATTTGAGCTGTTTTCTTCCTTCCTTTTGCCATTTTCCTACCCTTCTCCTTAACTCCTTTTCCTATTAGATCCATTTCTCTGAGCTCCATATCATACTCATCATCTTTACCACCATCTCCTTCACCTTCAGAATGTACTGCAGTGAACCTGCCTGTTTCTTCATTTACCTTACCTTGTGCTCTACTATGATACACTTCATTCCTGTTGATACCTTGATCTATTTTGTTATGCCTCTCAACCAACCATCTCACATTTTTGGCAATATCCTCCATGATTTCCTCATCTTCCATCTTCTTCAATAAATCTAATCTTTCATAACAGTCCTTTGCATCACTCCAACTATTCTCTTCATCAACTGACAACGGCATATTTTGCCATAGCCTTCCAATACCATCATTCTTCTCTCTCTCAAGTTCATTCTGTTCACACCAGTCATCCATATCATCCTTTTCCTCCATGCCTCTCCACTCACCTTCTTCTCCAAAGTTTTCATCATTCACATTTTCATTTGCCGTCGTTTCATCATCATATGTATCAACAACTTCCCCTTTCCACTGTTCAGATTCATATCTACTGTCCACAACCTCCCTTATCCAGATTCTATATTCTTGACCGTCCACTGTTATGTTCCACGAGTCATTCAGAACTTTGCTAATCTTTACACTGATTAATAATTGAGCCACCTCCAGATACTCTTTACGCAATGTCACTCCATTCACTCTAATCAACATTCCCATCTTACTTCCAATGACTTCAAACGTGTTTCTTCCTCATGCTCTTAATGGCAGTCCAAATACTTTGATCCACCTCAATTGCTCAAGTTCTTTACTCTGATCAAAAACATTCCACCATTCACAGTCCCATTCCTCAGCCCAAACCTTATCCAGACTCAGTAATGTATCAAGTTCCTTACCGTCAACATCTTTTATCAAAATTTTCCCAACTCCCATACTACTACTCACTTTGAGTTTACGATAACCCCCCTTGCTTCAATGTGCTCTGAAATTGTGCACATCCTTCCACATCTTTCAATTTCGCCATCTTGGTGTGTATGAGCCATTCAGCTACCTAATGTTTTTAGAATTAGCTCAGGTTGTTTCTTATGAGTGTCATGCTTATGGAAGTGTCATAAAGGTTGTTTTTATTCTTTAATATTTAAGGACATGTATGTTTTCTTTGATTTATCTACAAATTTTAATGCAGTTTCTAGAATTGCATGAAATATATTGATGATGAAGCTCTGATTTTCATCCAGTAATTTTAATTTGTGAATTTAACAATATTCAACGGAACCGTCACTTCAGACACGATTAATAATCTTGTTTATTTTGACACAAAAATTTGATACCAAAATCATGTTTTGCGCAAAGGTTCTTATGCTATTTCTTGTACTTATTCTACTATTTCTTCTTCTACTTGTTCTTATTTTTAGAATGTATGGTGTTCTGTGCAACTTCTTAAAAAATATTTATTTAAAGTTTAATTTTAATTATATAATATAAAACTAATAATAGATTGCCGAAATAACCTTCATTTGACTAATTAATGATGATAATAAGGGGAGTTTTGTCTTTTACATTGTTTACGAGTTTGATTAATTTCAAAATTATCATTCTAATTTTTAGAAGTAAAAAAAACATGTCATGACATGCTTATTTTTTAGAAGAGAGATTCTAAAAATAAAAACAAGTAGTAACACTCTTACAACGCAAAATACTCATTTTTTTAAAAAAGATTCTTATAATCTAATTATAATTTTTAGAAAAATGCACAAAATAGGACTTAAGTAGATTGTTATTACAATTGACAAAATCATTATATATGTACAAGCATGCTAAAATATGAATCAAATTAATAAACTACTCGAATCGAAAAGTTGAACCTGCACCTTAATCAAATTATAATAACAAGTTCTACCAAATTCATTGTCTTTCCTCCGCTTGAGTTTATTTTCAGAAAAAGATAGTTCATTCCTAAAATACTCATAATCCATCCATAATCCTAAAAAAAACCTTTACCAAATTATTTCTTTTTTATGTTCTTCTCACCTAAAAAGCCTTGATTTATTCTTTAATCATGCGTCTGATATAGAAAAATCAGAATTGTGCTTTGAATGAGAAATCACGAAATTTAAGCACATTCCAATACCATGATACACAACTTAAGAAATAAAAGCATTATTAAGAAGAAAAGCATTATTAAGAAGCTACTATAGATTAGGTTGCCTTTGAGCCTAAGCCAAATAAAAAGATCCAACTTTATTTTATTATTATTATATTTTTTCAATCGAACTTTCGGGATCGTCCAAACCCAAGCTGCATCACATTCCCTGTTCATCACAGTTTGATAGGAATAGCCTTGAGAGGGACAACCTTAAGCAATGCTAAACCAAATTTCTCCTCCGTGTTCAATTCTTCCCGTGGAGCATTATTTTCCAACTTCCAATCAAACTCCTTTACAAGTATGGCCACCACAAGGGGCACCACGCGCAAAGCCAGAGGCATCCCCGGGCAAATCCTCCTTCCAGAACCAAAAGGAATCATAGTAAAATCCTTTCCCTTAACATCTATATTGTTGTCCAAGAATCTTTCTGGCACGAAAGAATCAGGATCTGGCCATATGCCCGAATCCCTCCCAATTGCCCAGAAATTCACAAGTATTTGTGCATTCTTTGGCACTGTATAGCCATTGATTTCTACATCAGCTTCGGCCTTGTGAGGTATAAGTAAAGGGGCCACGGGATGGAGTCGAAAGGTCTCTTTGATTACAGACTGTAAATACGGCAAGCCAAGAATTTCTGATTCTTGGACATAACTTGTCTTGCCGACAATAGTTGCGAGCTCATTTTGAGCTTTCTTCATCTTCGTGGGATTCTTTATGAGTTCTGCCATCACCCATTCTACAGTTGTGGAGGTAGATTCTGTTCCAGCAACAAATAAGTCCTGACATGAGGAAAACAATGAGGATAATGATATGGGATGAAATTGTAGTTGTATTATATTATCCCTTCAGCATGAACTACCTTCTCAAATACTATAAATCCCTTCAGCATGAACTACCTTCTCAGATACTATAAAATACTTCAGCATGAACTACCTTCTTAGATACAATACAATACTTCAACATGAATTGCCTTCTCAAATACTATAAAAATGAAACAAAGCCGAAGCACAAGGAATTTACTCATCAAATACTCAAATACTATAAAATACTTCAGCAGGAACTACCTTCTCAGATACTATAAAATACTTCAGCAGGAACTACCTTCTCAGATACTATAAAATACTTCAGCATGAACTACCTTCTCAGACACTATAAAATACTTCAGCAGGAACTACCTTCTCAAATACTATAAAATGAAACAAAGCCGAAGCACAAGTAATTAACTCATCAAGTATTCAAATGATGAACTTGTCTATTTTTTGCTTACCGCAAGGAGATGCAACATATCTTCCCTCGTAAATTCCGACCCATTTTTGCTGGTAATCTGAAGCAGGGCATGAAGTATATCCGAATCACCAGATTCAACCATCCTCCGATCAATGATCTCATTAAATATATTGAAGATTTTCTTCATATACGTCTCTGTTTTGCGGATGATCCCCTGTGGATCAAAAGGTTTCAGAAAAGGGAAATAGTCCGCGAGATTCGGCAATGAGATGACCTTCAGCAACACTTGAACAAGATCCTTGAATTCTTGAGATGAATCAGAACCAAACGTCGCAAAATCAGTCGAGAATAGACTTGTGGATATGAGATTCAACGACGTCGTGAAGGCTGCGTCAGCAATGTCCACTACCCGGCCGGAATCTGAACATTCCTGTACGAATTCGCGCAATTTTTCCAATTTCTCACGACGGAGGCTCTGGCTTGTATCGAGCTTATTCGGAGAGAACATATTGTCGTTGCAGATTTTTCGCAAAGTACGCCATTTGTCTGTCGGCGGGAGCCAAACCAGGCCCAATTTGTGGTGGTTGAACACATAACTAATGGCTGGGTGAGGCCGAGAAGATAGAACCTGCAGACGATAAGTTTGATTGGAGGGTAGAAAATGTAAAATTTATATAATAATTAATAGTAACTTTTGAATATTTTTTAATTAAAACCCATAATTTGAATAAAAAATTAAAAGATGTAATTTAGTTGGATAGTTTGTATTTTTGTATTAGAATTTCAGTATTCTCTACCTGAAATCCCTATTTTTTTCGGGTACAAGTTAGCTCGAAAAACTGGTCAATACTCATTGAATGTCGATTTAGGGTGTCCTAAATTTGGTAAAAATATAAATACCCCTACTTGTCAGTTGGATGAAGGAGTTAGCAAATATATCTAAAGAACTAATTATTTTTATTTTACTTTTAATTGATTATTTTAATAAAAATAAAGGGCAACACAGTAATTCACATAATTTTTAAAATTCTCTTATGAAAATATCCTTATTCCTGAATACATGATTTCGAAATCCTAGTATATCAAAAATGCTCAATTCCATGCTCAATTCCATGTATACCCTAAACCCTAAACCAATTTCGACATAACACTTACTCGTATCCCCCATATCTAGTTCATCATGTATACTAAATGCACCCTAAGAAAAAAAAGTTGTAAAGAAATTGTAGGTCATGAAGTCAGCAAAGCCCGATCGAGTTATGGAACTTTTGATCTATTATATATAAAGTTTTCATGCTTGTTTGACAAAAATATTATACATAGAAAACTAGATGCTGCTACAAAATTCTATCAAAGCTGTTGTCAGCCAGATTAAGAAGGGTGATCAACAAGGTAATAGGGAAGTGTCAATCCGGATTTATTAAGGGGCGACAGATAGTGGATGGGATATTGGTGGTGAATGAGATCGTTCATACATATAAGGGAACAAGAGACCACTGCTTATGTTCAAAGTAGATTTTAGGAAGGCTTTTGATTTAGTGCACTGGCAATTTTTGTTCAAGATGCTTAACAAACTTTGATTCTATGATAAATGGATTAGCTGGATGAAGGAATACGTGACTGCTGCTAGAGCATTTGTGTTGGTAAATGGAAACAGTTTAAGTGAGTTTCAGCTCTGTGGGGGACTCAAACAGGGAGACCCTTTATCTCCTATCTCTTCTTGATAGTAGTTGAAGGCATTGGCTTGATGTTAAACCAGCCTGTTGAACTGAACATGATAAAAGTAGCGATGGTGGCTCAGATACAGATATCTCACCTCCAATATGCAGATGATACGCTATTGGTGGCAGAAGGAAATCAGCCATCTATACAGACAATGAAGGCGATGCTAAACTCATTTGAACTATTCTCGGGCCTTCTAGTTAATTTCTGGAAGAGTAAATTGTATCAATTGCATATTAGAGAAAGTGAACTGCAAACCTATTCTTACTCCCTCACATATGAGTTAAGATGTGGAAAAGGCTAGAAGAAACAATGGAGTCCAGCTTCCAAACTTGGCAGGCAAAGCTCCACTCATTTTCAGTAAGAGTCACTCTAGTTAAATCTATAAATACTAGCCTGACTATGTATTATTTCTCAATTTTCTGTGCTCCTGTTCAGGTAACTCTAGAAACTCACGTCCTAAATTATGAGGTTCATATGGCAAAACAGCAAGCAACACTCAAATCGACCTATTTCTTGGATGAAATGGAAGCACCTTTACTTTGAATCGAAGGAACTCTCGGTATAAAGAATTTGCAAGTACTGAATTCATCACTACTTGCAAAGTGGATATTTAGATGGCGAACAGAGACGCATAGCTTGTGGAATGAGTTCATAACTGCTAAGTACTTCAAGAACGAAGATCAAATGACAGAAATCTAAATTATATCTATTCCAGACCATACATGTCGGGTATGGCAGGACATATGGTGTACTGCAGTAACTGAACTATGGTTCTGCAGAGCTGTGAAACTGAAGGTTCAATCCGGTCAGTCAGCATTATTTTGTCTCTCAAACTTGTTGGGCTTTATATATGTTAATACTAATGAGTAATTTTCAAATGCAGGACGGTATGGTGCCGAATGGCACCCTACCGTGCCGAATATGCATCTTGACCGTCGGATTACATAATAAAAATATTGCTATTGGATAATGCTATTTTTCTAAATAATATTACGGCGGCTTTGCCGCAGAAAAAATCTAAAACCCTATTTAAATGTTATAAATCCAATTTAAATGTTATAAACTCTATTTAAATCTAAAAACCCAATGGCTAAACCCTAAAATCCTAGGGCTAAACCGTGGTTGTGTCTCGATCGTCGAATCGCAAATCCGACGATCGAGGATGCATATTCGACCTGCATTTGAAAATCTGAGCATGGTTATAACCTAATTTACTAATAAATATAGAGCAGGATTACCGTCACACCGTTAGAGTGAGGTTGTCGTCTAGTGATGCCTATCCAAACCACTGTAGAAGGTTACACACTTCCATTCCCACGCTTACTGCTCATCCCATTCCGTCGTCCGTCCCTGCAGTTTGTTCAGGCTGATCCCCACCTTAACATTTTTCAGACTTTTATATTGATATTTTTCGACATATCAAGACTGAAAGGAACTGTGAGTACATGAATAGAAGAAGAGATTGAAGGAGGATTAAGACTGAAAGAAACTGTGAGTCCATTAGGATTTCTGAAATCATGATTCAATTTTTTTTTTCAGTCAGTTGTAGCCACTGCTCAACGGGCGGAAAATTGTTGACACACAAGTAATCTCACTGCCTACCCCTCTTTTCTTTGTTCTGTTTTCTTCCTGGCCTGCGTTTGAAATGAGTTACTGCTATTTGGTTTGAAGCCTTTGAAAAATTGAATCTTTGTCTCAAGTCTGAAGTGAACCATAAGCCTAAAACCCAAGAGAAGAGGCGAATTTGACACTGTTTTTCTCTCACGACGGCTTATCTACAGGTAATTTTTCGTCTTCTCAACTGGCTTTGCCAAGTACCCTTTTGTTCTTTCCGTTTCCTCACAATGCTAATTTACTGGTTATTTGTCTGACACCGTTCTGAGCATATAGTTGGCAATTTTTGTAGCCTTACGAGATCTGTTACAGTCCATTTTCTTGGGTAGTTTGTCAGTTAACGTAATTTCCTAATGTGGTTGAAGCTGGAAAATGAACAGAATTTCAGTTTGGTTTCGGCCTCTTCTTGCTTCCGTGCAGTTTTGCTTCCGTAAAGTTTTATTCGATTTTTCAATTTGCTTTCAATTTTTTCCCGTGAAGTTTATGGTTTCAATGTTTTTTCCGATTTTTTTCCACTTCCGTTAAGTTTTTTCAAGAATTTATACACTTCCGTAAAGTTTTTTCAAGAAGGTGAAAATTTGCTTCCGTGCAGTTCTATAACTTCCGTACATGTAAGGACGTCTCTCTGTCTCCCGATCGGTTCTTCACCGCAAAAGGTTTGCGTTCTAAATCATGGTTGGGGGTTGCGGTTTTATGACTGAGTTTTTTTTTGTTTTCACCTTCAGACGGTGGATCTATTTTCTGTGTTAATTGATATAGTTATTGCTGCAATTTATTGTTAACTCTGTTTTGAAGATGTAGTTTGTCAATTTTATTTCTTCAACTTTTTTTATTAGTTCGGCAATTTAAGAGTGTTTGATTTAGGAGTAATGCTACATGTCCCAACAATTTGTCCCTAATTCATCCCTACATGTAGTTTAATTAAGAATTTTGCAAGTTTAGTCTATCATTTAAATGTCATTAAG
>JAOYMZ010000675.1:0-10000 GCA_025802335.1 Pinguicula primuliflora | reverse complement strand
CTGGCCCAATTTAACATTTATCCTACATCTATTTTTGGCCTGCCATCATTATTAAGAAGTCCAACCTTATTTGATTCAGCTTAAGGCCCTACGGATGGAACCCTAATGAAACATTCCAGAAGCTCCTAGACTGTTTGCAACACACTTTTACTCTCAGTTCTCTCATTTTTTGCTCTCTCGCTCAAGCACCTCTCTCATGGAAAACCCTACATTTCCGACTGATTTCTTCGTACGAAATCCTGATTTCTCCCTCGAACCTGTGCACCGATTGAATTTTCTCCCACTTTTTTCCTTCTAATTCCCCGATATCACAAAAAGATTTTCTCCGGTTTTGTTGTAAGATGGTATGGGTTCGTCAGGTGGCCGGATTGTTCACCTTCAATATATAATTTCATTTTTTGTCTGTTTCTTTTCCCGCCCTTTGCTGATTCTTCTCGGCAATGTGTTCTGTGCAAATTTTCCATTGTGCAAACATTAGACTCTATTGCATTACTTTGAATTGCCCAACTTCATTAGCTGCAGGGCAAGTTGATGTTTAAGGGCGACAGATGAAAAAGAGGGAACTTTGACGACAGCTGCAGCTGAATCATGAATCGAAGAGCAGAAATATTCACAGGTAGTGGTTGCTGTTCAAATTGGTATTTCAGTGGGAATTTTTTCTGTCACAGATGAGGATACTGATTTCATCTTTGTAGTTACGGTGGAGGAGAAGAAAGAGATAACTATTCCTTATGACAATAAGCGAAATGAGGTACCTAAAAATTTCACAACCGTTTTAGCTTCGTTCTATTGAACTCGTTCATGCTCAATGACGTTTAGTTCCTTTGTTAAATTAGTGATACCTCAATTTGTATGACAAGTGAATTGTTCATTAGTAGTGTAAATTCCTTTTAGTTTATCAAATGGATAACCAAACAATGTACTGATAGGTTTATTGTCCTTTCAATTCTCATGTGTTATAACTTAATTTTTATGTTTTTTTTTTCATTTTTTATTCATTTTAGTTGTACACTTGATCAATCCAACATTTGCTCGACTCAATAATTTGGGTTTCATATTGTGCTTCACCCTTGTTCTTTCAGGCTCGGACTTACATCTTCTTAGCAGCAATGGATACAAAACAATATCTATCTCCAGTTCGGCAACCTGGAAGTGGTTCAATCTTGAAGCCTTCAAATTGGAAAACAGGGATTTGTAACAAATGGTAGCTTACAGGGTATTGCCCCTTTGACAGCAAGTGCCATTTTGCTCATGGAGCTGCAGGTATGTCACCGTCTTTAATAAGTGAATATAGGGCATCAAGATTCCTAATCTGAACACTTATTGAGAAAAAAGCAAGTTGATGAAATGAATTTTTTCTTAGATTATGATTAATCGGAAAGGTAATGGGATCGATGAATTTGAAACCTGTTTTAGAGAATTCTAAACAGAGACCAACAAACTCAAAAGAAAGTGACAAAATTCGAATGTACATTTTTCTTCCGCTTGATTTTGTTAACACATTTGTAGAATTATACATACTTTCTTTGCAATATGAAGAATTATTTATATGGCCGCTTCATATATTGTTTCCACTCAAACTAATAGTAGAATTTTTGTGTGTATTTGCACTCTCTAATTCTTGAAGCTCTTAGTGCGACGGTTGAAAGAGTTGGGCATGCCTCTATGGTGATGTCGCCCGATTTAGGAAGCCCCTTTTTCCTCTTCGTCCTCGACCTCTCAGGTCCTCCGTTATGGCTGTGGGTGGTAATATCGAAGCCACAACTACCGCCTTCCTCTTCTTCCAAGCTTTCATAATGGATTTTGTAAATACACTTCTTATGTCTGAGTTTTTAATACCAGAACTTAGTCCGAATTGTTTTTGGCATCGACGTGGTGTTCGTCCCCGTGGCTATTACGGCAAGAAGACTCGAGTTTAATGTTGGGAATATTAGATGGATGTTGCAAGTTCTAGGATACGTATTTTCATGTGTTACCACTGCAAGTGTGGCCTACCACTATGGATCAATGGAGAAAATAGACATTTTTCAGGGTCAAGTTTGAAATTATTATCAAACTGAAAACTGAAGTATCGAAGATCACCTGGCACTTGACATCTATTATTATCTATATATAAAAATAGGGATATCCAGCAAAGTTCCAAATTAATACTTGAACACTTGTCGGACATTTATAAGTTATCTGGACACTTTCTTAAATAAGCCATATGGACACTTAAACAGCTATTGGGACACTTAAACAGCTATTGGTATAAAAATATCTTAGCATGTTGGTATATGGTAAATCTATATATAAAAATAGGGATGTTCAGCAAAGTTCTAAATTAATACCTGGACACTTGCAAGCCACATGGACACTTAAACAGCTATTGGGACACTTAAACAGCTATTGGTATAAAAATATCTTAGCATGTTGGTTCTATTAACGTATGAAGATAAGAGCGCGATTATATATGGTAAACTCAGATAACGTAGTCGTGTTCTAAATTATTAACACTAAACAATTGCAAGAATTTTGTTATATATTTTTATTATACTTAAATATCTCGTTATAGCATAGTCGAACAAACAGAGCAATTAACACGATCACAATCTATTGTAGTTATCCCGGAAGAGACATTCTTGCTTCAATTATCATGTAATAGACACAACATTCGTATTTCTATCCACGTCTGGTGGTAAGAGCGCGAGTATACATGGTAAATCCGAATAACACAGTCGGGGCTTAAACTATTAACACTAACAACCTATCAACTAGTATGTCTCACTTATCTCTACCAGTCTCGAGGTCAATAACCAAATAACTACTCTATATATTCTTTTGCATTTTTAATTGTAATATGACGTCTTCAACTCGTCCTATCAGAGATTATGTCCTCGGAGATGTTTAATCCTATTAGATCTAATCGAATCTGCTCATTTCATGTCCTCTTACGCCTCTCTCGCCCTCAACCTCCTTCGACTTGCAATTCTTCGACTTTTTTGACTGACTCGTTCAAACTCTTTCTGCGTATATGTCCAAACAATCGTAACTTTCCCTCCCTCAGTTTGGCACTTATAGATGCGATATCAAGTGTATCTCTAAAGACGTCATTTAGAATTTTGTCTAATCTCTTGCGACCACACATTCACCTTATCATTCGCATCTTAGTCACGTCAAATTTTTGTGAACATGAAAGTTTCATAGCCCAACACTCTGATCCGTAGAGCATCGTCGGTCTTATAACCCTTCTATAAAATCTTTCCTTCAATTGAGTGATTTTTTTATCGCATAACACTCCATTAGCCGACCGCCACTTCATCTATCTGACCTTGAGGCGATGGATAACGTCGCTTTTCACATATTCATCTTTTTGTATGATGGATCCTAAATATTTGAAATTATCTTTCTGTTGGAGGATCTTGTTCGCAATCATAACTTCCATTCTCATTTTCTCTGTTTCATCGACAAAATTGCATGCCATAAACTCTATCTTTGAGCGGCTCAATCGGAGACCCTTAGCCTCCAATGTATCTCTCCAACGCTCCAACTTAGCATTGACCTCCTGCTTCATCTCAGCCACAAAAATAATATCGTTCGCAAACAACATACATCAAGGCACTTCATCCTGTAGATCATGAGAGAGTACATCTATAATTACCGCAAAAAGAAATGGACTCAGTGCTGACCTTTGATCACTGAAAAATATTTTGTTTCTCCCACTAAGGTCATACTAGTTTTCGCACTCTCATACAGATCTTGTATAGCCCTCACATACACCCATGTGATCTTCTTGGTTTTTAAACATTCTCAAATAACCTCTCGTGGTATATCGTCTTATCCCTTCTTCAGGTCTATAGAGATCATATGGAGATTTCATTTACGTGCCTGGTATTTCTCCATTAGTCGTCTCAAGAGATAGATTGCTTCCATCGTCGACCTTCCCGACATAAAATCAAATTGATTCTCCTTCACTTGCACTTCTCCCCGTAGTCTAAGTTCAATTATTATCTCCCACAATTTTATAGTGTGACTTAAGAGTTTAATACCCCGATAATTGTCACATTGTTACACATTTCCTTTGTTCTTATAGAGTGGAACTACTACTCTACTTCGCCACTCCTCTGACAGCTTTCCTGTCGTCAGGATAATGTTAAAAAGAGTCGTTAGCCACTTAACTCCCATGTCTCCTAAACACTTCCACACTTCAATCGGTATGTTGCTCGCCCCTACTGCTTCGCACCTCTCATCTTATTAAGGGCTTTCTTCACCTCCTCTGTAGATATCTGTCTAACCACGCACTGATTTATGAGTCAGTGCACCTCCCCATCCCCTACACAACTACTATATTCACGTGTCACATTAAACAATTTACTAAAGTATTGTTCCCACCTCTCTTTTATATCCCTCTCCAAGAAAAGGGATTTTCCTTCCTTATTCTTAATAAATTTAACAATATCAATATTCATTCTCTTTCGAGCTCGTGTCTTAACAAGCTTGTATATATCTTGAACTCTCTCCTTAGTATCCAATCTCGTATACGTACCATCATAGGCCTTGCTTTTAGCTTCTGTCACTGCCCATTTTGCTTTGATCTTTGTCTGACGATACTCCTCTTTTTGTTGCATCCTCTCCCCATCTTCATTTGCTACCATAAGTTGCCTAAATCTATTTTGTTTGGCTTTAACTTTAGTTTGTACCTCCTTACTCCACCACCACGCTTCTCAACCAAGCCTTGTTCTACCGAATGTTACGCCTACGACTTCTTTAGCTGTGTCCCTAATGATCGTAGCCATAAGAATCCATAAATGATCCACATCCTCAATTATTATGTCCAAACAAGCAGGAACTACCTTATCTCTGAAGGCGGTAGTCGTCGTGCCCTTAAGGTTCTTTCACAGTATCTTTTCTCTACCTCCTAGCATCCTCTTCCCCACTTTTCCTCGTACATTAACATCCATCACCAAAAGACGATGGTGTGATGTCAATGATTCTCCCGACAAAATTTTACAGTTTGTGCAACAACTCCTATCCTTTTGGCAGAAAAGGAAAATGTCAATTTGTGTACTTCGCTCTCCACTATAGAAAGTGATTAAATGCTCATCTATCTTTTTAAATATGTATTGGCCATCATCAATTTATGCGCTGCTGCAAAGTCCAACAACTTCTGATCGCTATCATTTCTTTGACCAAACCCAAAACCACCATGCACACCTTGATACCCATCCATCCCTACTCCCACATGGGCATTAAAGTCACAACCGATGAGAACTTTTTGTTCCATAGGGATACTACTCATTACAGTATCTAACTTGTCCCAAAAGGTTCGCTTTTCACTCTCCCCTAGCTCCACTTAAGGTGCATACCGCATACAATATTTATCACCTCTAATCCTACTGCTATTTTGATCGCAATAAGTTTATCGTCATATCTTACCACTTCCACTACACATTCTTTTAATTTCTCTGATACCATAATCCCAACTCCATTCCGTCCATTAACCAATTCAGAGTACCATAGTGAATGCGTGGTCGCACAAAATTAGACAAAATTCTAAATGAGGTCTTTAGAAATACATTAGTAACATGACATGAGCATGAATCTCCATTTTCAACTTATTTGACTACGATATTTGTAACATGTTGACTTTATTTTATATAATTGATGAAAGGATTGATATGAGTATTTTATATTGATTTTTATTTTCTGTATAAGACATTCAGTTCAGTTCAAATTCGTGCAAAGGGTGTCGAGTCTAGCACACGATACTCTCTCTCATACACCTCAGATAGTGCATTAGCTCCTATCACCACAGTCGAGGCAATAAAATGATATTGCACACGCTTTTGATATTGTACCCAAAAGAGCAATAAAGTTAAGCATGAGACCCAAAACTGATATTGCACACGATTTTGAAAGTGGTGCGCCTCACCTCTCTCTCACAAACTAGCAGGTAGGCCCCACACATATCAATGTTGGTTTGTGTGTGCATGTAGTAGCGCTATGTGGTGTGCGTGGGGGAAGCAGTGCGCTGTATCGCCCGAGCATACGTGCGTTACCCATATAAGTATTTTAGGACTGCACTGACAGAGCGCGTCTTTTCAAATGGAATTACTCTCTTACCCTCCAAAGCGTCTTTCATGCGTCTTTTCATCTTCATATGCACCCTTTGTTGTCGAGCATTAGTCGATACAAGCGCGACCGTACATGTTATTTATGTCGGTGTGTATCTTCGTCTTTATAAGCGCCATTTGCTGCAAAATTTCACTGAACACATAACATAATCAACATGTTTTGCTCGCACCACTACTAGATAAGAACGAACCTCAGATGAATCTTTAATTTATCAAATCAACCAAAAATTATTTCTATAGATAAATATGCAATGATATTGTTATTTATATGATCCATCATGTGTTGTTTAACATTGCATTTATATACGAAAAAGATCGTATACATTTGTAGTCAGATTAATTTGAATACTTATTTCATACTTTGTTGCTCTTTGTTTTAGGTCTCTGAAATTGATTTCGAGGCCACAGAGGTTGGTAGTCTGATGGAGGAATGGGCTAACGAATCAAGTGATGATCCTGTTGAGGAACCTGAGAATATTGAGATGATAAAAACGAAAGAAGCTGAGGATGAGGAGGAACAAAAGGAGGAAGAAGAAAAGGAGGACGAGAAGATAGAAGATGTGGATTCCACGGATGTTGATGCTCATGATGAGGATAAAGAAGAGAAGGAAGACGAGATACCTGAATCTAATCCCCTGGTGGTCACCGCTGCTCAGCAGGTGTGGGAAGAAGAACTTGATGGATACTGTAGGGAAATCAACCTCATTCTGCAAGGGTCGCCACATCCAATCCCTCCAACACCTCTACCTCAATCACCTCCACCTCAATCTGCATTGCTTGGAGATAGCTCTGGTATGGGTCGTCGCCATCCTCAGATGGAGATGCCACAATGACGCTTGGAGTCGTCCGTGTGCGTATTTGAAAAATTCTCGCCGGACAATTTATCAGGAATTCGAATTGCATTATCCCATTGTCCCTCTCTAGGATCCAGAAGTATGAGTGTGTGAGAATTTATTCCGCGACATGTTGAAGGCGATTCGAATTGAGGTTGAAGAGCATCGCGTCGTTCAATTTTGATGTTTGAGAAGAGGTTTTTCTTTTAACGGAGATGGACAAGTGAAAAATATTCTGACCATTGACTTGATTAGAAGGTTAAGACTTTTAGCTATTTTATTTCTTTTCTTCTTTTTTTTAAAATACCTTTTAATTGAATGAATAATAAAAGTAAATAAAAAATGAAATAGAAGTTTACTTTTCGAAACACATATTTCACATAGCTCACTCATCCAATTATTCCGTGCTTTCATGACAGTGGGTTATATCTAGTATACAAGTTATTTGCAATTCGTGTGCAAACTACGCATATGTCAATCACAGTTAATGGCAGTTCGTGTGGAGAGTTTAAAATGGAGAAAGGCCAAAGACAAGGAGACTCACTATCTCTATTGTTATTTGCCATAGTTGTAGAAGGGCTCAATCTATTGATAGAACATGCAGTGGATCAAGGAAAGCTAAAGGGATTCCAATTTGGAAATGGTTTGTCTGTGACACATCACCAGTTAGCAGATGATACAGATGTCTCTTTATCAGACGTGGATACTTACAAGAGAATCTTAAGGATATTAGAGGTTTGCTGAGGGCTTAAGGTGAATTTTCACAAAAATAGATTATTTGTTTTGATTCTGGACCATGAACTGGTTGTTCAACAAGCACACAAGCTTCACTGCCGGATGGATACCATTTCCTTTCGCTACCTTGAAATTCAGGTAGGGATAAATCCCCGTAGGGTACGGTCATGGCAGCCAGTTCTGGATATAATACAGAAACGACTTGATGCCTACCGAAAGAACATATTACACTGATAAAAGCAGACCTATCTAGTATCTCTACAAACTATTTTTCTCTGTATCGAGCACCAATGGCCATTCTACGAAAACTCACTCAGCTTCAAAGCCAGTTTCTATAGGGTGAGAAGCGTGAGGAGCAAAGGAGAATACATTGGGTCAAGTGGAGCTCGGTTTGTTGTCCGAAGGATAAGGGAGGCTTGGGCATAAAACACCTCAAACAAATGAATTTTGCCTTGCTTGGAAAGTGGCCAAGTAAGGTCCTGTTTGAAGGAAATTACTTGTGGTAGGATATTATAACTGACAGCTATCTAAGGGGTAAGGCAGACTACTAATGCAAATTCACAAGAATCAATATGGTGGAAGGATATAAGATCAGTTGTTGTGATCAAGCCATGGTTTACAGAAGAAGTTAACCGTAAGGTTGTAACTGGACAATTGGTAGCATTTTGGCAGGATGTCTGGCTGGGCAGTGAAGCATTATGCACTAAGTTCCCTAATCTATACTAGGTATCAGGTGATAAAATGAGTACCATAGCAGAGAAAGGAACCTTAGATGGAGTTACTTGGACCTAGCAATGCTATTGGTCTTCTCCAATCTCGGATATAGCGGCTGCGGAATATGGATAGCTTGTCGCGCACCTGCAGTTTGCCCCTCATTAGACGCAGGATCGCGATATATGGGTGTGGACAGACCCTGCACGCAAACTTTACCAAACATCAGATTTTTACAACAAGCAGATGCTAGACCTGTGAAAAAATTATACAGCGAATATTGGTGCAAAGCTAGCTTGGAACAATATCTTGCCATTGAAAGTGCAAAGCTTTGTTTGGAAATTATTGCAGAGTCGCATCCCTACCTTGGTCAATCTGGAGCATAGGGGAGTTGTTTTGGACACCGTTATGTGCCCTAATTGCGGACAAGCTCCCGAAACAGTCTAACATCTCTTCCTCACTTGTCCGAAGGCTCAACAAATCTGGGTACAAATTTGCCAATGGTTAAAAATTTGCAGTGCGTGGCCAGCGGATTTGAAAGATCATTTGGACCAATTCAAGGGTATACCTTCACCACCATGGAATTCAAATGTTTGGAATGGCTTATGGCGGCAGGTAACCTGGCATCTGTGGAAATTGCGCAATCTTAAACTGTTGGAGCAGAAGGACTGTACGACGGAGGAAACTACGGATCAAATTAAGCTCCAGCTATGGTGGAATTTAAAGGTAAAGGACTTGCTCTTACCTGCAATCGGTTTTGAGGAGTGGAGTGTGACTTCGGAATTCTGTGTGAAGTAAGCATGAGTTCTGTGAGATGAACGGTGGACATGTTCTTGAGAGGAAGATGAGAACACGTTTTGGTAATTTCCTCCTGTAATCCGTGTTCCGCGCGTGAGTCTATTCACGCAAGGATTGTAACATGTATAGTTTGGGCCCTCAGTTGCACATTTTTGCAATTGGGCCTGCATATTGAATAAAATATCTTAATTATCCAAAAAAAAAATAATACTAGTTATTAACCATTTTCCCATCACATTGAGATTAGAAGATAAAAGAGTTCCCTTCTCCTCGAAACAATTTTTACGGGATAAAATTACTCATTTCAGGGACAACAAATCTAGATCATCGAAATTAATGGGACGACCCAGATTAAAGAACAAAATCAGTTACGAAAAAGAACACAATCCACCCAAACGGATTGCTCCTTTAGCGACAACTTGGAAGATTAGAATCATAATTTTCGTAGATACGAAATTTTCAAAATCCTTGGCCAATTCTTCCACAAAAGGGCCGATCCTGTAGGTTACTGACCTTCGCCTTTGCTTGAATCTTCTCAACGAAAATAGCGTAACGTTTCAATAAGCAGTCTTTGGAGTCACCAATCACAGCCACCATAGCCTAATTTCCAGACATCAAGTCAAAATCTAAAACCCCTAGGAAAAAACAAAAAGAAGCGATATTTGACGGGATACCTCGTCGGACATGAATGGGGCGACGTCGGGTGCATGGGCGGTGAGTACGGCGGAGGTGATTGCGGGTCCGACACCTTTCAGGACAGTCAACTCGGAGATGGCCTTCGGAACGTCAGGCAAGGAATCAAACGCTTTT
>JAOYMZ010000673.1:0-10002 GCA_025802335.1 Pinguicula primuliflora | reverse complement strand
TCACAATACTCCTATCCATATTGTTGGTAAGCCACGAAAAAACTTGTAAGTCCTTTTTCCTCCATGTTTTGTACATTAGATCCCCTTCTGCCGGCAGTTTGTTGGTCAGAAATTCATACCGGTCTCTTCCTCCACTTGCGACTTCCATGAGTCGTGTCCATAGAACGTAGTTACTTTTGTCTAGTTTGACCTCAATTCGCACATCAGACGAATTCCCCTCGAAAGATAATGTCCCTGATTGTTGTCGTTCCATAATTGTGATTAACTGTTGTGAGAGTGCCTTCGTGGCCTCCGTGAATGCAGCAGCATCTCCTTCTCCTATCAGTCAAATTCTTTCGGCTGGAGGGTTTTTCAGATGGTAGATGACGAGCGGCTTAGGGTAAGAACCCTAGCTATGATACCATAATGATTTGTAGTTTTGTATGTTTGTATAAATACGATGCACGGTTTACGTGGTTCGGGAAGAAATCCCTACTCCACGAGAGGATCTTCGATCCTTCCTCTTTCTTTCTTGTTTTTTTCGAGTTTTACAAATACAGGATATATAGACCCTTCACAAGTCTAGCTAAGGTAAGTCCCAGGATTCTGATACATCAAATCCCGAGAGATATGGGAGATTTGGTGATAGATCCAAATCTCTCCTCCTTCCTTATCTTGGAATCCTTCCTTTTCCAACATGCACTACCAATCAAACAGAAATGCAGTTCACAAGGGTGCTCATTCTAACCTCCTCCAACAGCAACATAGTCTTGTAACTTAGGATTGACACGGGAGATGAAATATTCACTATCCTGATGGAAGAAGAGACGAAATGGCTCTCAATCAGTGGCAATCAACTACAACACAAATAAGGTTACAAACCTGATGTTAATCGAAATGCAGTTGGGTTACAGTTACGGGATGGCGAATGGCCAACATTAGAATCGGCTGCCACATTACAGCAGACTAGTAGCTCTCAGGAGACAAGTTACAGAAGCAATTGCCTCTCCTACCGATTTGGATTCTGCACACCTGTGTATGGAAATCGTCCCTAAAGAAGGTGCTTTCAGCGATGGCATTGGCATAAACACTGTAGGGGGAGAGAGATATGCCAAGGAAAACTTGAACGTGTCGGAAAACTTGGAGGTTGGCATCCTTCAGCCGGACCCACGAGATGGAGCTGCCAAATCCTGCTTCCCAGGGCGATTTGATGTCAGAATTGAATTCACAATCCCCCATGGAGCCCCGTTCGAGTTAATGTGAGTAAAGGAAATATTGATGATGAGCTAGAAACAAGACAATTGAAGCTTAAGGCCATCTGGGATCGATAGAGCATGATACGTGAAGGAAGGACTTTGAAGTCACTTTACACAAAATAGGAAAAATTGGTCAACGCCAGAAGGAAGGATCAATCAAGATTATGTGACAGAGTGATCCTGGCCCTTTCAACATGGGGACCAGAGTTAAATTTTGGGGAGGGGTAATTGCGGGTAGGCATGCACGCACATATTTAACAAGGAGGCAAGTCGGGTGTCGTACTCTTTTTTCTTTTACCAGATTTTTCTCTATGCGGAGATTTACCGGAAAAGGTTTTGAAGAGGCGGGATGGTTTACCCTTCTCACTTAGTGGGTTTGGATGGAAGGAGGTGTACAAATATAATCTGGATCTATGTATTTCCATTGGTTTGTTTTAGGTTCATTCAATGGGTAGGAAATTACTAGATTTTGTTTTGAAGCTTCTTTATTTTAGGTTGAGTCCCTTCGTCTAACCATGTAATTGTCCTTCATCCATTATCAACAAAACAAGGGTTTCGAAAAAAAAAAAGACAATTGAAGCTTTCTGAGGAAATAGAGGCGGCAAGTCTGGTTCATGTTGGAGAAATTGAAGAAGGCATGTGTGGTGAGAATCTAAGTATTGTCGAACGGAATGACTCGGTGGCAGAATTAATTGAAGTTAACGTAGAGTTTGTAGGTTACCAAAGAATCTTGGTCCAAAAGATTGGGGGCCGCCAGAAAAAAAAGCGGAACCGGTAAGAAATGGGCTAAAGGATGCCCAACACAGAATCCCATTTGCAAGACCACGAACAAGCAGCCCACTGAAAAAAGGAGAGCTATATAGGTAGAATAGTGAGAAAAATGGAGTCTCTGGTGTTAAGGATTAACTTTGTAAATAAGGAAAAGGTTAATTATAAATCCTTTCCTTATAATTGAATCCGTATAATCAAGGGATTGTGATTGTGTGGAGATCGTATATCTTGTACTATATGTACACAACGTCATAGGAAAATCAATACAATGAAAGATATTCCAAAATCTCTCCTTCAAAACATGGTATCAGAGTAGGGAAAATCCTAAACATCTACAACCAATCCTTCTTCTCTGGCAATACAAACGGCCGTGAGTAATGGTAGACAATCCAAAATCTGGGGAGATCACCCTCCCTCGACAAGAAGTTCAGAACTTTTTATCTCAGTAGTGCACACAGTTTGTCCAGTCTCAGAATGATGCCAAACGAAAGGAAAATGATGAAGCATCTATCATCATCGACATGAAGTTGGACGGAAACAATTACGTCCTGTGGGATAGAATGATGGAGCTAAAAATCATCGGCAAGGGTCTCCTGGAATTCATTACTGACAACGCCAAGGAACCCACAAAGATAGATCCGAGATATCTAAAATGGAGGCACCATGATACTCCAGTTTTTCAATGGATAACGAGATCTATTGAGAGAAGACTGGTGAACCAGTTTATTTATTATCCAAACTCATTCGAGTTATGAAAGATCCTCAACCGGACCTTCAATTCCAGTGAGGATAGTTTACAAATTTTCGATCTCATTACCAAATCCGACCGAATTGTTCATGGATCTACGCAATTGGAGGACTATTACTCATCATGCAACTCTCTATGGACATAAATTGACTATCGCAGGCCAAACCCTATGCAATGTGTCATAGATATTGACACCCATGACCGAATTCAGTTCAAACATCGGCTGTTCAAGTTCCTGACAGGACTCAGTCCCGAGCATGAGGCGACTACAAGGGACATTATGAAGGAGAATCCATTGCCCTCACTCAAAGTCACATATGCGATAGTTCGACAGGAAGCCAAGTACTGTTAGATATGGAAATCATCCTCTGACGTGGCCTTCGTCAGGTCAAACCCACCATCATTGGGCAAATTTGGTGCAGGAATTAGCAGCTTACGTGGGAACAGGAAGGGACCAAAAAATGAAATTCCTCAAAAATTCATCTCAACAGCTGGAGTGCTGGTCAGAACCAACCGTACAACATGGCGGATCATCCTTCCAATATCCATTTTGCAACTATTGCCAGATTGTTGGACATTGGAGGAAAGATTGTTTCAAGCTAAATCATTACCCGGGGTCAAATCGCAGTGGCAGAAGGGACAGCCGAGCAAGTTACGGATGGTGCGGAGGCCATGCTGCCATTTCTAACGGGCTACCCTTACGTGCCAGAGGAGAATTCGACCGAGGATGTTACAGCGGTGAACCTAGGTCATGGGATCTGAATACACGAGATCAAGACCAGTCTGCACAGCAACCCGACTTCTGAAACCTGCGCACCAGGTATATATAGTAAGAGGAGATCGAATGTGCAGTTACTGCAATACCCCTCATATATTCGACCTGCTAAGTATTTCTCTGAAGGGTGTTTTGGTCCTTCTGACGATTTTGTGGAGTCTGGATCGGTTTTGCAGTTTTGGTCCGAATATAGAAGAAAAATCAGATAATGGGCTGCGAGATTTATATTCTGCTGGGCCTGATTATTTACTTGGTCATAAATCTAATTTTCCTGCAACACATATTGCGAAACAGCCACATCTTGTGATGAAAAATCAGTGTATTTTTTACTGCGTAGCCACTGATACTATTACTCATGACCTATCAGATATTGTTTAAATACAGGAAACTCACAAGAAGGTGGTACAGACAGCAAATGGCGCCTTTGCTCTCGTGATAAGTGGCGGAAAAATTGATATTTCGCCATCTATAAAACTATCAATATGTATATATGTGTCATCTTTATCATACAAACTACTTTCAAGTAGCCATATTTCGAAAGAGTTAAATTGTTTGGTGCTGATGTATCAAACTTTTTGTATTTTACATGATATCCGTTCAAATAAGATAATTGGGCGTGGTACTGAACGGGATGGCCTGTATTATGTTGATGAAGTTGCTTTAGAAGGACGGACACTACTGACTCGTGAGTCACCTGAACCTCAAAGTTGGTTGTGACATCGTCGTTTGGGTCAGGCTTCTCACTCCTATCTCCATTGTTTATTTCCTCAGCGTTCCAATATTCTATTTAATTGTGAGACTTGTGTTCTGACGAAAAGCCATAGACAGTCGTTTTTATCAAAATATACTCGTGTTCCGAGTATTTTTTTCTTAGTTCATTCTGATGTTTTGGGTCCCGCTCCTATTATCGAGGGACAAAGGTTGCAATATTTTGTGCTTTTTATTAATGATTGCACGCGTATGACTTGTGTATATTTTATGAAAAATGAATCTGAAGTTTTTGACAGATTTTCCCTTCTTATCGTATGATTTTCACTGAGTTTAATGCTAAAATTCAAGTAGTTCGATCTCATAATGAGGGTGAATTTGCCAATGACCACATTTAAATTTTTTTGTTCTGAGACTAGGATATTACACTAGACCTCTTGTCCTCCTTCTCCCAAACAGAATGGGGTGCCTGAATGGAAAAATCATTCTCTTCTTAAAATAACTTGTGCTTTGATGATTGAGTCACCTGTTCCTTCCAGTTTTTGGCCAGAAGATGTTGCTACATTTGTTTTCTTAACTAATCGCTTACCTACAAAGATTTTAAACTTTCGTACTCCGATTCAAACCTTGTCGAATTTTACACATGTTCCCCCAACTATGTCTTTGGCTCCACGGGTATGTGGATGTTCTGTGTATGTTCAGATCCCTAAAGTAAACAAGTCCAAGTTCGATGTCTGTGCTGACAAATATGTGTTTGTGGGCTATGGTGGCCTCCAAAAGGGGTTTCGTTGCTATAACGTGTCATCTTACTACCACTATGGACTGTAACTTTGCTGAGATTTAGTATTACTACCAGCCGTCTACCCAATCCATGAGTCAGAGGGAGAACTTGATGACAAACTCACTTGATTGGCTTGCTTCTTCTGTCTTGCCACAGCCGGTTCATGTGCCTCATGAACCAGCCACATCAACTTCATCTACATTTATTCATGTGCCTCACGCACCGGCCACATCATCCTCGCCTACATCTACTCATGTGCCTCACGCACCAGAGTCGTTTCATGAGTCAGGAGGACCATCTTCACTAGAGCAAATCGTAGACATAATGCAGCTAGACTGGGAAGAGCCATCTCAGTTAGATCCTTCTATAGATATCTAGGTAAATACTGTACCTACTGAGACTTTACATTCTATGGAGTCTATGACTGACCGTGGTGCTGGATCTGAGCCTGTCACACCCAAGTATGTTCTTCCTCGCAGGGCTACTAGAGGTGTGAAAGCTCATTTTATGTTATGATTTGAGCTTATTTATATTGATGTTTTACATGCTTTTACGCCCTAATCACTAACTTTACTTATTAGTATTGGCTAAAATGTGTTGTTTAGGTTAACCACATAATACACGTTCGTACCACACAGAATTGAAATTCACGCACTAAAAATGCACGACTCATATCTTACTCTTAATAATCTTGATCATAATCAACTAGAAGTCAGAATTTTTCTTCTATTCTTCACCATTGTAAGCTCAAATTTTCCATCAAATGCAGGAACAAGAGACTGAGGGGTCGTCGACAGGTCTAGGCTGTGAATAGTGCAAATTTTAAATTGGTTCAATTTTTGAAGGTGCGTCTAATTCTGACTTCTTTTCTTTATAGGTAATTAGGTAAATATGAGTTTAGTATCCGTTTTTATTACGTTAAAGTTAAATATATTTATTTTTAAAGATAAATAATTTTTGTAATTTTTTTTAATGTTAGATTTTGAAGGGTAGACCGCCCTGGTCAAAATTATAGCCCTAAATTGGAACGTCAACTGTCGACAAATTCTCCCAGCCTGATTCCTAGTTAATATATTCAACGTGCTTACCATAATCACTACAAACCTCGTCTTCCCGAGTGGCTGTGGGTGATTCTTCAACTTCTATTCAGCATATCACCGAACGATAAAGAAAAAGAAAAAGCAAAGTTGTAGGATTTTCGTTTAGGTTTAGTCAGAATCTGGGTTCCCGACCATTATAGTGATAATTCGATGGTTACTGGGCCTGCTATATGTTGCCTTCTTTAGACATCCCTCTGATTCCGAACCACACTCAGTAATCACACTTTAATGGAAATTTGAATGTAGGTGGCCATACCATTTTGCAGCTCGTTGGTGGAAGGGGACAAAAAATCAACATTTTTCTGGTTTGGCTACTCTGTATCATCTGTTTGATTCAGAGGTAAGAATTAGCTCCGGTCGAGTAGTTCATTTGCTTTAATGTTTCGGTGGGAGAGAACCGTGCAGTTGAGAGAGAGGGAAAAAATAGAATCGAGCATTAAAAATGTGTTTCATACAATTTATTGATTTATGCGAAAGAATTTCAGCCAACCTCTTTCTCTTTTGGGCATTCAATTTGTGGAGTTTTGGTGAATACGATTACATTTTCTGGAATTTTAAAGCTATTATGAGAATTTCCATTACAGAAGTCACCTTTTTGGTGGCCGACAATTGTAGTGTGTTGGCCAAGGTTTGGCTTGTTCTAGAATTCAAGTGTTGGAATGAACATTGCTGTTGGGGGTAGAGAGCTTGTCACCGTGATTTTTGTTAATCTAGTTGTCTATTTCATTTGTTTTCGTTGCTTCGTTCCATGATTCGGATTGTATTCTGGCTCTACATACTGTTCACAGAGGAAAAGCAATTATTCGGATTTTATGCTTGTTTGCTCAAAATTTTACAAGGGTTTCATATTTAAAAGCTCGGCTCAGCTGCTACTGCCTTTGATTCTATTTGTTGAAACTGGTTTTCAGGATAAGTACATTCAACCACAACCCCCTTTGTCACTCCTTCATGGAGGCAATGCCTGAAACCGGTCCCATCGATTGCGAGCCAGCCAATTATGATGAGGCTTCTATGCAAGAGAGTTTGGTGTTTTCTGATAGTTTAAAGGTAGTCTATTGCTTATTAGCTCACTTCGATGAATACTTACCAAAAAAAGATCACTTCGATGAATGCCATTTTAGTGGTCCGTCTGTTACAGTTTCATATCTGTATGATCGCAGTTATCGAATTCTCAATGTATACCCTTAACCCAGCATCGCATACGCTACTGTTAAAAATGATTGGTGAGCAAGAATTTATATGAGGAACTACTGCCGGGGGATTTCTAATAGAAATTGCAGTTGAAAAATGTCCTCTCTTTGGATTGTGTCATTTTGTTATGTCTTCAGGTTGGATTGTGTCATTTTGTTATGTCTTCAGGATCTGAAGAATCTTAGAAAACAACTCTACTCAGCAGCAGAATACTTTGAACATTTTTACACAAACGATGACCAAAAGCATGTGTGAGTTATGTATAAGATGTTAAATTCTGTATTTATTAGTATATGTTTCTTGAATAATTCTCTAGTTGCAAAAACTTATTGTATTGTGCAGGGTAGTGAATACGTTAAAAGATTATGCCATCAAAGCTCTCGTCAATACAGTAGACCATTTAGGGTCTGTGTCCTACAAGGTCTATGGTTTGATAGATGAAAAAATGGATGAAGTTTCAGGAACTGAACTCCGCATCTCTTCCATTCAGCAGGTACTTACACCAGATGATAAGCTGTCTTGTATCTGATTTCATGCCAACACTATCCTGCTTTATTCCTATTTTTTTGTTGTTTTTTGGTGATTTTTAGAAACTGCGGACGTGCCAAGACTATATCGACCGTGAAGGCCTATCTCAGCAATCATTGGTGATAAACACTCCAAATTACCATAAAAGATATATCTTGCCGTGTAATTCCCTCGGTTATAAAACCTACTTTTCTTTGGCCAATAACTGATACCAATATTTAGAAACATTTGCTTATTTTGTTTATTGTCTGTGTTTCTTGTAAAGTGGGGGAGACGATGCATGGAGCTGTTCGGACCAAATCAAAATACCAAGGATGCAGCCTAGAGGACAGGGATCAGTGGCATCAATTTAAGAATGGTGAAGAATCTATTCATATTGCATTTTTTAACATTTGTAAGCATTTCGTTTATTGTCGGTTCGGTTCCTACCCTCAGCTATTGGATCCACGATGACTGAAATTCCACCAGCACCTGAACTGGGGTGAGTTATCTAGACCATTTCCTCAACAAAATATAAATCCATCGTTAATAACTTTGTAGATGGGATGTTATTAACGCTCACAGCTTTTTGCAGTAAAGGGCATTCTCCATCACCCCCTCCAAAACTTTCTCAACAGTGGCAGTTTTCCTTCTCCAGCAACAAGTTGATGAAGGATTCAGGTTTCTTCATTCGCCTTATCTTATAAAGCCGGATATAGTGTAATGGTATATTGTGCTGAACCTTTATGTTGTCTGTGTTGATGATTCAGAGAGGAGACCAGCATCGCCACTCAGGTTTCCGCTTTTCCGATCTGGTTCACTCTCTTTAAAGCCTACAACTCCAAGAAGCTCGCGGCCAAGCACGCCGAATCAGAGTCGGCCAACGACTTCCATCCCTTCTCTTGGACGGCCACTTGTAAGCATGAGACAGATTCTTCTTGTCTATTGGGACTGATCAACTATTTTATAGCTTCTAATGTTCTTGGCTTACATTTTTTTGTGTGTGCTGTATTGTGGCAGTCTATTTCCGAACCACGAAAATCATCTTCAATTAGGACTCGATCTGGTAAAGAGAGTCCAAAAGAGGCTCAACTCCTTCCCAGCAAGAGCAAGCGCCTGCTCAAATCATTACTCAGCCGTCGCAAGTCGAAGAAAGATGATATGCTCTATACGTATTTGGACGAATACTGAGCGTAAATAGCTGGTAAAAATATAATTGTTTAGGCCACAATGCCCATAGCCTGATAGCAGGGAGATCGTAGCTTACTCTTTTATTCTTCAAGTGGAATTACCCAAAAAAACATATCGAGACATATATTTACAAAACGATCATTAGTATTATAATCAAGAAAATTTAAAGGTCAGCCAGCTTCAGGGAGATTTTTTCTCCTGCCGAACACTGTATGCTGAATAGAAAACATTTGGTTCCGAAAATTGTTCCTGACCGGCCAGGATCAAAGCATCACTTAAAATAAAAATATTGTGGGTCGAACCATGAAATCGTGGGTCGAAATCCGACCGCAAGTTTTAAACATTAAAAAAAAAAGAATCGCGAGAATTCTATTGAACAGACCCTTCTTCTACTTGACTCAAAGCCCTACTACCGACAACGTCGATCATTTTTTTTATGCACAAAGATAATTGAATTACATTCATCTCATCCACATGGTCGGGTCTAATATCTATGGGATTCGTAATTTCGACGATTACAGATCAAAGTGTGTGTATGGCTTCCCATACACATTGGGTGTGTTTGAGTAATACCGGAGAAATGTTTCCCGGTGTCATTGTTGATTGGCTTGAGACCTATTAATTGTAGCCACGAGCAAATTAGAAACCGGCGGTGGTTCGTTGCTAGTGGATTTGGAGACAAGAGAGTCGACTAAGAGCCACCACAACGCAGAGCTCCAAAGCCCGGAACTGGAGGTCGGGAGAATATGCGATGCTTCTCGACCGCGTGCAGGCCTCCCAGAGAGTGGATGACAGTAGAAAAGTAGAGCTGACACAACATGCAACAAGTCGTCTGGGTGTGGCAACAAGTCGTCTGGGTGTGGCAACAAGTCGTCTGAGTGAATGTGCAGTGACGAAAGCTCTCTGGAATTGTAGGTTAATATCGAATATAATAGAACGAATCTAATAGTAACGAGTACAACGAATATACCTTTACGTTGTTGCGGAAGCGTGAC
>JAOYMZ010000672.1:0-10003 GCA_025802335.1 Pinguicula primuliflora | reverse complement strand
TTGCTAAACAATTCTTCCAGTTTTAATTCACGTGAACTTAATATAGCAAACTTATCCTTCCTACTACAACTGTAGGGGGATTATCAAGATTTACCGTGGCTTCAGCCACGGGTTATAATCTAGCATGATATTAAAATTGTGGTGCTCTGACTTGATCCTAAAATAATATGAAAATGGTGACGGAACCGAAAGTTTCATACCATAAATTTTGGGTCCCACTGAAACGACACAGGCTCCTCTCTTTTTTGTGCCGTTTATGACTCTTTTTTCTTTTCTTTTTTCTTTTTTATTTTGAATATTATAATATTATTTTTATTATTATTTTAATAAACTTTTCATTTTTCCTACCATTTGAAATATTTGGCGAAATGCTTATCATTTGCCGAAATAGAAACTGCTATAATTATCAGCGCGTCGTACGCTTTCATTTGACATTCGACTTCATATAGTTTGATGAACTTATTATTTAATTATTTTGTTATTATTTTATTGGGTTTAGGGTTTATAGAATTTTGAGTTTTAGTTTTTCAGCGGCGAAGCCGTCGTAATATTGATTATCATTTTTAATAAAGTTTAGTATTTATAGTTTGTAGGGTCTAAGGTTTAGCGTTTAGGGTCTGAGTTTAGCGTTTTAGTTTTTCGGTCTTAATATTGATTACCATTTTAAATAAAGTTTAACATTTATGATTTATAGGGTCTATAATTTAGAGTTTAGAATGTAGGGTTTGGGTTTAGGGTTTAGAGTTTTTCAGAGACAGAGCTGCCGTAATATTAATTCTTATTTTTAATATAGTTTAATATTTAAGGTTTAAAATTTATTAGGATTTAGGATTTATAGGATTTAGTATTTAAGGTTTAGTTAATTAAAATTAATTTAAATACTATAAATTTTAAACAATAAATATTCTAAGATTATTAAAATTAATAATTAATATTTTATTAATAAAATATCAATTAATAATTAATTGATGATTATTTTATTAATTTTTTAATGGGACCAGAATTTTAGGGTCCAAAAAATTCTGGTCCCCTAGAACTCCCCAAAATAATATTAAGCAGGCCTATGTGCACAGTAACTCATGCAACGTGCCAGCCCATGAGCAAAAATTCAAATTTAAAGTTGATACACCCAATTTTTTGATCAAATTAGTTGAAGTTTTTTTAATAACATATGAGAACCCTACCTAATTAGGTTAATTCAACGCCCCTAATGCAATATTCTGCAAACCACAATAGGGGGTAAGCCACACTTGACAAACCATGTGTGTCAGCCTCATGGCAATGATGAGAGTTGAATGCATGACCTTTGAGTGTAATTGTCACTCTCAAAACCACTAAGCAACCCCCCTTTGACTGAATTAGTTGAAGTTAAAATACATCATCTCTTAGTTAATATATATAATTATGTATGACCAATAAAATATTGATACTTATGATGTGAAACCCAATGCACAAATATATATGTTGATCCTGGAGGCCACAATCATAATAATGAGTGTCAATATTCTATTGATATAAATAAATTATTTAAGTTTAGCATTACTCTATTTTTTTAAAAATAAAAAATGATAAGTGTACGCATTTTTTTTTGGTATAGTTGGCATGTCAAACGAAAATGAATCTGGAGGCAACCGCATTAAATAAGTGCCTTGCGGTTTCTTGCAATTTTTTTTCTTCCGCCATAGCATTCCTTCAAAATTGGATAAAACTTAAATAAGTGATTGTTTTCAGTATAATTTAATTAATTTTGTTTGAAGAATAATTTCATATTGTATGTGTGGGTGGAGTACATGATGGTCATTCTGGAGATCATAGAACACACCTGTCTGGCTCCACTCTGGTGCACCACAGGGGGACACCAGGGGATCGACCTCGCTCTCGCACGCAATGGGGGCGGACGGGAGATGGGGTCCTGGAGCCCAGATGCACTCTCTTGGAGGCACCGGAACCTTGCCACTATATCAGGATGTAATTTCGGCTGTAGAAAGGCCTTCCATCATATGGGAGCAGCCTATTCCGGCAACGATTCAGTTCACAGGAGACCCTGTTCTTTCCTTCGTTTATGAACCTTCTTGAGGAATTTGTGTATTTTCATTTCAGGCGTATAGCTTCCTATGTATAAAAAATAAATAAATAAATAAATAAATATTAGTACACACAAAGCTTGTGTTACTGTTTAGAACAATATTCATTCCATCATGATTGTAACTTCAAAGTCCACCAATGCACAACCTTTATTTTTTGAGGTGTCCTACGCGGACAGAATTTCCGACCGAATATTAAACCGAATGAACAGAAAAGACTGGAAAACACGAGTACAAACTTAGTACAACAACACTTGACAGGGGTAGGGTTGTAATTTCACCTGTATTCGGTCAGATATTCGGTCGGAAGTTCGAGCTACATAGCATTTCTCTTATTTTGTATGTTGTTTGCAATACGATTAGGAAAAAATAAAAATAATGATTTTTTTAAATAAAATTTTTGTTAAATTTTATGGTCCCAACGAGACTTGAACACAAGTTTATTGATTTCAGAGTCCAACTGGGACTTTTGTTCATAGTGAACTTTTCTCTCTAAAAAACTCTCTCTGCGATTCAAAAATTACCGTTGAGTCTCACAGTGAATTCGTCCGGCAGGTTGATGGCAGCGGATATGGACCGGGATCCTCCTCTGGGAGATATACCGGACACTGAATCAGAACAGACCCATGCTTCTGAGTCTCACGCACCCGATGAAAAATTGCCGAAGGTGGTTCTGTCGTTCAAGGAGAAATTCCTGCTAGGGCTGAAAGAGGCAAACCCGCAAGCATTTTTTCATGGGCTCCACACGAAGCCGATTGACCTCTCCGAACAGGATGTCGAACACTCCTTGTTCGATGGGGTCCCAACAATCACCTTCTCCGACAAAGTCCACTAGCAAATCCAAGCTAATTTAGGGCACAACTTGATCTTAAAACCTCTGGGTCGTGCGTTCAATTACAGAACCCTGTATCAGCGACTGATGAACCTGTGGCGGTCGAAAGGCAATATCCACATAATGGATCTAGCAGATGGTTACACTCTGCTCAAACTCGACGGCCCGGAGGACTACACAAACATTATGACTGGCGGGCCGTATAGCCTAATGGGTCACGTCCTCACAATCCTGCTTGGGAGCGTAACTTTGATACTAAGGCGGTTCATCTGTCATCAGTTGCAGTCTGGTTACGGATCCAAGGCCTTCCACCATATTTTATCTAGCTTAACATGCTCAAAGCCATAGCCCAGCCGCTAGGGATTTTCCTCAAAGCCGACGAGCACACGATGGCAGCCGAGAGGGGTCAATTTGCAAGTTGGCAATGCAGATTGACCTCAGCAAGCTGTTGATTCCGGCGGTGGTGGTGGATGGTAAGCATTATGGCATTCAATACGAAGACTTGCATAACGTGTGTTTTGGTTGTGGCATGTACGGTCACACCCAAAATTCCTGCCGGCCTGAACCGCCCGCTTTGGGCTGCCCAACCACAGCTCGCCAGAAGGAGCCTACACCCGATCTACATAAGCAAACCCCAACGGCTGATAAGCACCCTTCTGACCCAAATAAAGGATTTGCTACTACTGCGGAAGCTGCCACCATCAGTGGTCCACCCCCTTGTCTCGTGGAGCATGGATCGTGGCTCATTGTCGAGAAACCAAGAAGATGCACACCGGCTTAAGGGACATCCACCGTTTCAATTCCAGGGGACTAAACCACCCCAGACTAACTCAGTTGCTTCCTCCTCTCATTTTCAGGTGCTGAATTTGCTAGACGAGGAGCGAACTAGGTCGGGACCCACGGTTAATGTCAAAGCCATGCCGTTCCCCTACAAGTTCACTAACCAGGCTCTTAATACCCAAGCTGGCATGGGAGGGGCTAGCTCCAAAAGAAAAGCATCCAAAGTGGCCAGAATCGACTGGGAGATGTTAGCCAAACTGGTTAAAGATCTGCAGTTACCAGCGGTCTAGCCAGAGCCGGAGAGAGAGAACATAGTACAAAAGATTACACCAGCAGATACGGGTCAAGGACAGGAGAAGGAGTCCAACACACTCGTCCCATGCACCACTACCGGCCACGGAAACCACACGAGCATTGTCATCCCCCATCCCAATCCAAAAACGGCCAGTGGCTGTAGCGGAGGTCAGGACAAGGACATGGAAGTTGATCCTGGTCCCTCTAAGACCAAGGAATTCTACGTAGGGAGCAAAGGACGACTAAAATTCAAAGGAGCCGAAGGTGATGACCAGGTGGATGACCTGATGGCATACCTGAGCGTTGACATCATGGATCCCAATATGGAGACTCACCCCGCTGAGGGGGCCGATGACGGGTCCTGCCCAATGTCATCGTAATCTCCCGGTGGCCTGCTCCCTACCCCCATTCCTTATCTCTATGAAGACTGTGTCCATCCTTTCTTTCTTGGAATTGCCAAGGATTTGCAAGTTCTAACTCTTTAGCAACTCTGCTATACTTCACTCAAATTTACCAGATTTCCATGGCAATTATCCTGGAGCCGTGGATCGATAAGGAGTGGGCAGATCAGGCTATAAAAGCCACAGGCTTCCAGAACTCACACAGGGTGGAAGCGGATGGATTTGCAGGAGGTATAGGCTTCTGTGGCCCAATAACTTACAGGTGCGCATCCTGGCCAATAACTGGCAATTCGTTCATTTCATCCTAACTTTAGAAAATGGGTCCTCGTCTTTGTGCATGGCTGTGTATGTTAGCCCTCAAGCGGACACCAGAGCAGCTTGTGGGGTAGCTTGCTTGATGTTTCAGGTACGTGTACGCTCCCTTGGGTCCTATTGGGTGACTTCAATGCATTCACTCACCCCAACGAAAAGGTGGGAGGTAAGTACTCTAACGGCTGTCCAAGATTTTGTGCTTTCATTGACGATGCAAACCTAGTGGATGCAGGTTACACAGGCTCTAAATTCACCTGGAAACGTGGGTTATGCCATGAAAGAATAGACAGAGTTCTGCAAAATCAAAAGGTCCTCCGGGTATTTGGTAACATCTCGGTTCACCACTCAGCTCGTATGGCTTCTGACCATTGTGCGGTGATTGCCACCCTCGGGAATGCTACTTTGAACAGTATGGTTCGAAATCAATTCTGTTATTTGGCAGCTTGGGAACTACATAATGCTGGAAAGAGTGGCTGACAAGGAACTGGCCACAGGGTGAGGATCTGGGTGCCTGTTTTTGACATGGGACCCCTCAAAGCCGCTGGCCCCGATGGCTTCTCCTCCGGGTTCTTTCAGCACAACTGGGACACAATCTCGGGAGATCTTTTCTCCATGGTCCAAAATGCATTCATGACAGGGGTCATTGACCCTCAGATCAACAAAGGAGTCCTCGTCCTTCTGTCCAAGGTCGATGATCCTTCTGAACCGGGGCATTACCGCCCCATTTGTCTGTTGAATGTAGCAGTAAAGGTTATCTCGAAGGTCCTTGCAAACCGTCTGTCTGCAGGAATGCAGGACCTCATATCTCTGCACCAAACTAGCTTCATAAAAGGGAGGAATATTGTGAAGAATATAGCCATCCTTCATGAAGCTACACATGAGATCACCAAGAAGAAAACTAAGGGGAAATGGATGGCTATTAAGATTGACATCGTCATAGCGTTTGATAGAATGAAATGGAGCTTCATCCATGATTCTTTGGTCGATGCTGGACTACCTACAGTGATCGTGCGGCTGGTTATCAACCTTCTCTCCACGGGCTCCCTACAAGTATTATGGAATAATCAACTAGGACCAAGCTCCAACCCCCAGTGTGGAGTCCTTCAAGGAGATCCGGTATCACCGCTCATATTCGTCATATGTATGGAAAGACTCTCACAAGCCATCCGGGCAAAGATGCAAAGCGGAGCCTGGAAATCGTTAACTTTCGGGCGGACCAAGTTCCCTCTTTCTCACTAATATTTGCGGATGACCTGGTGCTCTTCGCGGAGGCGAGTCCAGGCCAAGCAGCCTACATCAAAGATACACTTTCCCAGTTTGCAGTTGCATCGGGCAACAGATAAACCGAGCTAAGTCAGTCGTTTTCTTCACGCCTGACTTGGATGATCAAATGAAAAACCTCATTAGCAATCAGCTAAATATCCAGATCGCAAGCAACTTTGGCATATATCTATGGGCGGATATCCTGTAGAAGCGGATATCCTGCAGGGACGCCAACAGAAAATTGAGGAGGTGAAGTGCATTCAGCGGGTGAAGACCAAAGCCAAAGGGTGGAAGAACAGAAAAGTCTCCCTCGCAGGGCGGCTTACACTCTGCCAATCGGTGCTAAGCAGTCTGCCGGGTTACATGATGTAGTCTACATTATTACTGAAATCTTCAGCCAGCGCCATAGACCAGGTGCGCAGGAATTTCTTGTGGGGGCACGACCCCCTGAATAACCCAACTCCCGTGCTCAACTGGGATGAGGTTTGTCAACCCAAAGATCTAGGGGGTCTCGTACTCCGAAAGATGAGAGATACAACGAGGCCTTGATTCTGAAGCTGACGTGGGACTTAGTATCGCCAGTGCAGAAACTTTGGAAAGACATCTTCCTAGCTAAATATGATTTCCCACTCATCCATACACTGTCGTTCCTGCCTCGTAAACATGGCTCGAGACTGTACCTATTTCTCCATAAAGTTTGGACAACACTACTGCAAGGTGTATCGTGGAATATCGATGATGGCACAGAATGCAGGTTTTGGTTAGATCCCTGGCTGCCATCCATCGGGCCCATCGTGAACCAGGTTTGTCTCCCATCTCCATTGCCTAACTTAGATGTCTCTGTGGCCTCCTTTAGTGCAACGGACATAGATTGGGACTGGATGAGATTATCCCAGGTCGTTCCGGATGCCATCCAATCGGTAATTCGAGCAATACCTCCGTCGAACCCGACTGCAGGACCAGACATGATTTCCTAGAAAGGTACCCTCCTAGAAAGGTACCCCAAACGGCGAATTCTCGACCGCCTCAGTTTATGAACTGATCAGTTTATCAGGCAACCTGGAGGCTCATATGGAGGCTGCAGGTTCCTGAGAAGCTCAAATTGTTCGCCTAGTAATTGTTCAGGGGCCTCCACTGGACAAACGAGAAGCACCATCACCACCACATTGCTAGCTCCCTAGCCTGCCACTTATGCAACAGCCCAGAATCCACACTACACGCATGCGTGATTGCTTACAGGAGTGTCCAATTGTGGCACCGAGTGAATCCAGACCTGCGGTAGGACTTTCGGACTGAGGTATGTGTTCTGTCCTAGTTTTGGTCGAACCTCTCACACCCCACCCCTTCAGTTGGCTTTGTAGGTCTAAGCTGGTTTATTACAAGGTGCTGGACCCTCTGGTCAGCGCGCAATGAGGAAATTTTTCAGCAGAAGGCCACCTCGCTCACTGGATTGGCGATCAAAGTGTCAGTTGCTGTTGCTGAATATCAGCAGAGTAGCCTGCTGATGCGTCCCGGGGCTTGCTACCCCCAGGAGAGGTCAATTGACAGAATTCCCCTCTCTCCTCAACCCCGCACCCATGGGGGGACGGGGCGGAGAGCCCCGCTCCTACGCACGCAGGGGAGGACGTAGGGGGCAGGAGCACCACCAGGGTGCTGGAGAGATGGGGGGAATTGTCGGCCGAGCAAACGGTAGGTTCAGAGTAGAGCCCGGACACCCAAAGTGCCATGTTTTTGCTATATACGGATGGTGCCACCAGAGGAGATCAGGCAGCCGCTGGCGACATAATCTACAACGTGCAAGGGAAACAGTGTCTCACTTTCGCCAAAAGAATCGGTACATCCGGCCCGCTGGAGGCAGAGCTATGGGCCATCCTAATCGGGCTAAAAGAGGCGAGCAGGTATGGCATCACAACCATTAACTGCTTCAGCGACTCGTCCAAGTCGATAGACCTAATCCTAAGTAGGGACAATACCGTGTGCAATCCGATCGTCCGAAGGATTCGTTCACTACGGGGCACGTTTCAATGGTGTCGCACAAGACACATTTCACGTGAGTACAACACAAAAGCTGACATATTGACCAAGGCAAGCCTCGCATACCCGGATTTCGAGTTGAGAAGGTAATTCGGTGACAACGGTACTGACCAAACCTCACAATCTGAGAGGAATCAGCCACCGGGATCCTTCATTTTCCAACCACCTTGATCATCTGAGAGGCCACACGATTCAGGGATCGGTGTCTGTATACCATTTTTTGTACTGCCGGGCTTAGGCAAAAAAAAAAAAAGTGTCCAATGTCCTGACCACTAGACCACGGGGCCTAAGAGAAGTAGTTCTTTAGTTGTATTAACTGGTTTATTCTATTGTTGAGTAGATTTATCCATTTTACCGGTTTCTCGTAACTGAAAAATGCTGGCATCATCGCCTCTTCACCACCCCCTCTCCGCGGCCCTTGACGGCCACGACCACCGCTGTATTCCTACACCAACCTCCAGTTTCAGCCCTTCCATCTGGCGCTACGTCCGTCCCATTTTCTCTTCCATCCACCACAGTCACTGCCTCAGGGGACATCAGAATGCAACGGAATCAACCGCTGAAAGTACCCTGCTTCGAACCCACAACGGCAAGTCTGCTGCCCTTCTACTCCGGTATCTCTCGACGGAAGATCAGAGGAACCACCTCCCGCGAGGAGAGGAGCAAGAAAGGGAGGTACTATCGCGTGGGCAAGATGAAGAAAAAATACTCGAAACCTCGTCGCTAGGTAAGAGGAACCCTCAATTTCCCGGTTCCATTTATGCAAATTCGTCTTTGCCGCTGGTGCAGAGTGTTTCCAGTGGGGAAAATAGTAGACTTGTCGGTCAAGTGGAGGAGATGGATGATGAAATGCTGCTGAAAGCTCTTGAGATAAGGAGAAAAGTGACTGTGGAGATATTCAAGGAGGCTATGAAAAAGGCAAAGTTTAGTATCACTTACTCTGAGAATATCGTTGCTCGAGTACCGGAATTTATTGATCATGTTATGATTAAGGCTGTTTCGCTAAAGAAATTTCCGGATTTCTCACGCTCCTCGTATAATGTTCGTGCAAGAGCCTACATTGATGAATCTCAAGTTGTGCCTCTTATAAGGTATGTATGTATCACATTTGCAGTATGATTTCATGTTAATCACCTTGTTCAAAAATTGGGAAGTTGATTTGTGCATCGGGGAATGACTTAGTCAGCACACTGAGCCCATATGTATACGTGGAGCCTGGTTTCGATTATGCGGGTGCGCATGTAAGGTTTTGTATATATATTAGGAATGTGGGTATCATTCTCAAAACCCTGGTAGTACTTGGACTTACCCCACTTTTCCAATTTATATTTGAGTCTTTCATTTTGTGGATCCGGTATGGGACAAAGCCCCCTTCTTCATTTCAACAATTGCTAATACAAAATCTCAAAGACAAACTATCAATGATGAGTTTAAGAATGCACTAAACAGTTTCAAGTGTTTGCAGGCTATGGTTAGTTTAATTCTTTGTTGTGGTCCTGTGGAAGAGAAAATGCAATTGCCTAAGGGCGAGATATACTGAGTATATTTGGCCTGGTTTGGTTTATAGGATTCGAACAAAAACATTCATGGGAAATGATGGTATGATAGGGAAGAGGAGGATGTTCCTCTTCTTATCTATTTATTTATAGCGTCAACTCTATTGGGATGTCTTTGGGTGGAGGTGAGAACTTGGAAATCTTATAACACTTGATGCATGTTCACCTTCATAAGGATTTTTGACAGCTCCAACCGAAATGGGTCTTTAAGGCGATCATTTGCAGCATTAAGTCATTTTTATAGTATCTTGGAGCTTCTAATGGCTTCACAGTTCTTCTCTCTGAAGTTATGTTACTTTGTTGAGATTCAAATGTAACTTCTTCTTTTTCTGTTAATTTCTTGCAGGTGGCTGAAGCACAATTTACTATCCTACCCACAAATTGGGAAATTAATTTGTGCATCTCGAGGAAATCTTAGTTCCATAATAGAGTTAGCAGAATGGTTGA